>MJUU01070107.1:46473-79641 GCA_002080025.1 Modiolus philippinarum
TTACTGATATCATATTACTGATTTGAATTTGCAACAAAAATTGTTTTTCAAATCAAAATCAAATTATATATTAGAATATTTATTTTCACTGGCAACAAGACTAACTTCCTTATTTACAAATGGTTGTCCCTTTATCGTTTGTTTGTTTTGTATGCTTATATTCTTAATACGGAATGTTTGCAAAAACATCTATTCCGATAATAAAGTTCCAAGATCGGCAGAGATGGCTGAAACAAATATCCAGGATGACATATCTGTAGCAAATTTTCAAGCATGATCGAAAAAATACAGTAAAATATAGTCTCAACGATTGCATGGGAAATATCCGACATCAGATGTTCCTTCTCAGCCCCCTAATAATCAAATAGTTGATTCTCAATTTTATTAGCAAATGGATGTAGTTCGGAACGATGCACTTGCAAACTGCAATCTTTAGATTGTTACAGTCCCTGGATCAGTCAACATTCCATTTTGACTGATCTCTGACGGATGAATGATCGCTGAATGATCGCTGAATTATGACTTTTGACGGCTGACGAATACTAAAAATAACGGATAGAAAGTGAATGATCTGACTTCTGACGGATGAATCATGACGGATGACGAATACAAAATATTCTAATTAATTATGGACGGATGACGTATTACATTTGACTGATACAGGTAAATTTAAAAATTTTCGGCGAAACGAATTTTATCGGCTATATACGTGTTATTGATTTTATCGATACAATGATCTGTTAATTATTATATCTGTTTGAATACGGTGATAAATCTTATGACTATTACTGCTATTTTATTTGTTTATTTGTTTATTTCTTTATTTATCTATTTATTAATTCATTGTGGAATAATTTTGAATCTTGTCTTTCATTTACCTGTTTAAATTCAGCGTCACTAGCCACAGGGGACAAAGATCGGATTAAAAAAAAATATAAATAAATAAAATAACATGACAGTATAGCCGGTGTTGTTTTTAAATTAGTATCTGTCATGGTTGCTTACTTTTTTCATGTTTAGTTCGCATATTTTGTCTTAGTTCCGAAAAGAAAAAAAAATACGTATTTTCGCATATTATACGTTTTCTTTTCGGTATTGAAGTAAAAATTGTACGAATCACTTGAAATGGATTTCGCTATGTGTACCTATAATATACGTATTTATTTATTTAAAGCACAATTTACACCGAATAGAGGGTCAATGACAACATATAAACAAATTTACATAACAAACATACAATATACATTATAGAGCAAGTAACAAGTGCTCCCTGTCCTCAGTTCGAAATACTGTTTAATAAAGGGGCCTAAGGATTTCACTTGCTGGAAATTTGTAGGATTTAGGATATTTTCAATTATATCATTTTAAATGTGATTTTGCATTTATATATATATGTTGTATATGAAAGTTACTGAGAAATTCTTTTCTTAAATTATCATTTATTTTACAATATAGAAGGAAATAGTTTTCATCATCCAAAACATCACACGTTTAAGCTGGATTCATCGGCAAACGAATACCGAAGCAAGAATGATCGCTGAATTACGACTTTTGACGGCTAACAAATCTGAAAATATAATAGTATCCATTTAAAATTTTACTTAGGCATCATCAATTCACCCGGAAGAATTTACCATGAACATAGATATCACATACAGAGAGAATTTGGGCTATCATATACCCTCAAAACTATAATTCATTATTATATTTTGTCAAGCCGTAAATTCTTTGATTAAGTTCGTGATATTTTTTTTTTTTTGTCAAGAGACATACAAATATTTGCTTCCGTGATTTCTTACATAGAGATCGTTAATTCGATGCAGACTCTAGCGATCGTAGAGGGGAAAGCGTTAAGTTGTTTGAGATCCACTTGTCTGGAAAAAAATATGGAGAATTTAGACAAAAATGACAATAAAATGACTAAAAAATAGAACCCCCTCTCTTTTTGAACAGAGTCTTGTGGAAGGCTTTACCTCGTGGAATTTTATAGGGCAGTCACATAGATATTTTCAGTATATCTGGCGACATATTTTTTAAATGTTATACATTCGTGCACATAATCCAATAGTCGTGTGTTCGGACGACAATTTCCGGAATGAACCACGACCCGTCGCTTATTCGAGCGACCTGTCATGCAGTTTTGGTAGAAAAAGCCCGCTTAATAGCATTCATCAAAAAAGATAGGCTTATCTGAATGTTTAATTGATAATTTGTGTTTTGTGCGTAGGTGTATAAATAAGTTAAATGAACGCTGTTTGAGGTTAAACATGAAAATATAAGACAATGACAAATAAAATAAAAAGGAGAAATCTACAACGACAAAAACATACCCGGATAACCTAGATAAAACAGAAGCTCAAGCTCTCCAGTTGTTATGTTATTTAAAAATTATTATTCCGACAAAAATTTAATTGACCGAGTCACAAAATATATAAAATAAAACATGTTATAAAGTTTTCAAAACTCTTGTCTATTCTGTATTCATTTGTAAATTGTTGATTTGATTATTGATGACTTAGAAAACCTCGTCAATGATTACTTAATTCCTTGGTATACCCTAAAGAACCTCTTTCGTGTGAAGAAAAAATAGACTCTATAGACAAATATGGGTCTACATGTACCTAAGTATGATTGACTGTTACTTTACTCTAGGACTTGTATTAGTCCCAGCTTTACTCTTTAATTTTTATCACCAATGAGGGGCAGACAAGGTAAATGAAGATCGAGAGAAAGGGGCGCGAGAAAGGAAAGCAGAGAGGGGCATGAGAAAGGAGTCAGAAAGGAGAATAAAGCCAGAAAGCGGGAAAGGAGAAACTAGGCATGAAAGGGAGACCAAGAGAAAGTTGACAAGAGAAAGAAAGGGATGGGGAAAGGAGAGAGGGCGGGATAAAAGAGAAAATAAAAAGGAGAAAGGCACCCTGTCCACCCTCTGAACATTGGTCCTGCCGACATTAAACTACATATTTGTGGTAGGATTCTTAGTTGAATTGACGATTGATTCGGACAAATGGACCATCGGATCAACGCCTTCGCACATAATGCCAATTTTACAGTAACAATGTTGTTCGATTAAAGACTTTTACATAAAGTGCTGTTATCTTTTCCTGGATTGGAACTCTCCCTTCAAATGGAGGTAAAAACACTTTTTGCTTCTGGTTATAGCTTGTATGTTTGACTGAACCATACACAACTTAAACCCTGAATAACACAAAACACAAATCGTAATTAGAAGATGCTATATATGCATTTCTTCTTTGAATGCCTACTTGATACTGTTACTGAAGAAAAACTAATGAATCTATTAAACACGTGTGTAGCTAAGGACGGAGCCTTCCAAGATGGAGATACTCCTTAGGTTTAAACAAAATTTTCTTAAATTGCAATTAAATCAGGCTTCGGGCCAACACCGAAGTACTGTCTACTGGGATGGTGAATACCCTCGGGGACTAACAGTCCACCAGCAGTGGCATCAACCCAGTGGTAATAAATTTAAAATTCCGAAGTTACTGTGAATTTAGTTTCTGTATATTATGCGCATTTCGACAACAGTCGATAAAGGTAAATCTAGATAAGTTATTCGATAGAATACAAATTCTTTAATTCAGAATGTTACAATAATTCAAAAGCAGAGATAAATAATTCAAATGAGCTTGTTTTACCTATAACTGAATTCATTGACCAATTATGAGACCGAGGGAACAAAGATTGTGTAAAAAAAAACAAAAAACAAAAAAATAGTATCGAAGATGAAGACCATTTCATTTTAGACTGTAAAATTACAGACATTTTGAGATATTTTCCCAACAGATAATTACCTTTTTATTTGTACAATATGAATAAATGATAAAATGAAGGAAATCCATTATAATTTTTTATATAAAATCGTATTTTGCAGTAAATCGTATTTCATTTTTGAATGCGATGAAAAGGATTCACGCATGGTCATAAAAATAATTATCGGATATTGCACGCCTAAAAAATCGCATGTTATTGTGCAGCATTGTATAATTTAAACTCCTATTGAATTTATGAAAAAAGATAATAACAGAAAAATTTCCGTTTAGGAAATTATTTATCGGAGTCAAATTTTTAAAAAAGACAATTTTTAACAAAAATTCGTATCAGTTATCATCAAAGAAGGAAATGGGTCGTTACAAACAGTACCGGGAGAAAAATATTGTGTCAAAAATTATCGAATATGAAAACCATCTCACGTTCAGACTGTAAAAATAATGAGACTTACAGAAGTATTTTTTTACAAAGATTAAATAAAGGTGCTAACAAAATTACCGTACAAATTTTGTACAAACTTTACACGTATATACTGTAAAACGGGGACGTTCTTCATAAAAAAAACATTTTTGTTTTACAATTTATTTACCATTAAATATTTTATATATATAAATCTATATATATTTAATATTTATAAATATATGCATATATATATTTTGGAAATTCAGTTGTTGTTTCAACCGCTTTTTTGACACGACATTGGTGGGTGCATACATGTCTTTAAGTTCAAATTTTATGGTAATTAATATAAACAAAAATGCCAAATTGCAAATTTCGGTATAACATGTGTATTCTTACGCTTCATTCACAGACAACATGGTTTCAAAAGACAATAGGCTGTCTGTTACAGGTGTAAAAGAAACGACAATTTGTGTAATGTCACAATAAAAAAAGGAGGAACCAATCAGAAGATTTCT
The DNA here is from genome assembly GCA_002080025.1 of Modiolus philippinarum. Lineage (NCBI taxonomy): Eukaryota > Metazoa > Mollusca > Bivalvia > Mytilida > Modiolidae > Modiolus > Modiolus philippinarum. The sequence goes on from MJUU01070107.1 coordinate 51,183, forward strand.
CATATCTTTTTTGCGAACAAACGTATAAAAACGATTTACATTTTCTTCCGACATCAACCTTTCGAAAAGATATTATAGAAGACATTACAAAGAACAAAAGTTCGTTCCAATATCTCCAACTGAAGATAAATTCAACAGTAAGTAATGTGCTATTTCATGTAATTTAATATGTCTATAGTAAATTCATTTATTGTTAACTAATGGTATAAGAATCTGAAATAGTTTCATGTCTACTGTTGTTCTTTTCTGAAATTCGACTTTTTAAATATGCAAGTTCTTGATGTTAGGAGCATTTTTTTTTAATTTATTTGTTTTATTAAACCACTATCCCCTTTTAAGCAAATTCAAAATAAACGAATCAGTCTTTTCAACCTAGGGCCTGTTTAATGAAAGTCTCCTTAGATTAGTCTTAGCTAAGATATATCTAAGGATGGTCTTATTTATAAGTCAAATTTTCGTCCTAAGACAATAAAGGACAAGATATTTTCTAAAAACTTAGTTGTATTGTTTTCAATCATTTTTAATTTGATTTTTTTTTCTTTCATAGATGATTTATTTATTTATTTCATTTATTTATTTATTTATTTATTTTTTTTGACAATAGAAAAAGAAATGTTCCCCATCTTCAACAAATTGTTGTTAAATTGTTTACAATAGCGCTGTTATCGGTTTATTTCATTATATCTACCTCTTTTAATTTCTAATATATGGTCACTTATTCTCATACTGTAATAATCAAAAACTAATTTAGGGTACTGTTCAGGACATTTTCAAGTACTTTGTATTTTGTTAAATAATATTTGCACTTGTAAGAATTGTTCTTATGCTGCACGTAAACTTAATCATGAGTGTCTGAGCGTTTTCAATTTTGTTTTTTTTTTTCTTTTTCTTTTTTATTAATTAAAATTATATTTATTTATTTTTCAATTTCAATAGCTAAGTCTTATATAAACAAAAGAGAGAAAAAAAGGGGGTATGAAGGGGTCTCTCTTTCATATCGTAGATATCTACGAGCATTACCGTAATAAAATAAAATTTTATTATTTTTGTTTTAGTTATTGAAGTAAAAATTGTGCATAATTAGCATATGAGTCTATATAGTGCCCCCTGACAATATTATGGCTTTGACATTTTACACAATCTGGGCACACAGAAGCTATAGTTAGTCGTCATACAAGCGGGAGGTTGATGCATCATTAAACCTGGTTTAACCCACCATTTTATTTATAAAATGCCCGTTCCAAGTCGGGAATATGACGGCTTGCCAAAAATGTTCTGTGTTGGATTGTGTTTCCCTGATTTAGTCGAATGTTATACGGATTTTCCTTACTGGTCTCTTCCTTTGATCGTTTCGGACTTTTATTGTCACTTTCATCTATATAATATGTAAATTTAATGAAAAATCGCGAACACGGAAATGTAAGTTGCGGGCTATGCTGTAGCATATCCTTTTACGTTATAATAATTATCCACACACTTTCGTAAGGCCTATTACCGCTTCCAGTACTTTTGTCATTGCGGATGCAATGAGACCGTAGCGGTAAAAAGAGGGGGTGCCTTTTCGCTGTCTGAAGAAAATATAAATGTTGAAATTATGTATTTAACTATCTGCATGTGTTCCCTTACTGTAACTGTACGTCTTCACCACTAATTACCAGCATATTTACAAATCAAGAAAACAAGTAACACAATTTTTACTATTATCAGATATCAGTTCTTGCTCCAGCTTCTGCAGACAATAAATTTATTTCAAGTCCCCAGTACTGTAGAATACCTTAAATATTAATCACAATTTGTTCATCAGCATTAAATTAATTGGTGTTTCAACCGGGATGTATTGGTTTATGAAACCACTTTCTCGATAACAAACAAAACTCGAAAGTCCCGTATTAAATTGCTCAATATCCAATTACATATAGAGGTAAACTCACTTAGATGTAGGTTATCACACGATTCTGGGAGTTGTCATCAGAATGAAGAAAATAATAGAAAAAAATGGATCAAATTTATCACGAAATTTTTCATAAATCCCTAACGGTACAAGGTACTACGGAGAGGGCTTACACTGTACTTCAAATTGCAATCACATTGTTTTAATTTCTGCAATAAAATATAATTGTATTAACACGACAGTAAATGTCGCCGCTGTCATTCATTATACTATGTCTTTCCCGGTGTGTTTGTATTCAAATTTTGCCTAAAATTTAGCTTCTCTGTTTGTGTCTAGTAGACACTAATGATGCCACCGCAGTTAAATAATGAACATGGACATCTGCTTTATAGACACTTGAATAACAAATTTCAAGAACTTTAGCTACACCTAACATGTAAAACGCAAATTTGAAGGGGACCAACAGAGGACTTTTTTTATCAAGTTTAATCCCATCTGAATTAGTGGTTTCAAAGACCTAGAAATATTTTAATAGAATCCAATTATAAACTATCTTAATGCTGGCAGTCATCTTGGGTGAGGTGTGGTCCTCCAAGATACACCATCAAAGTTCCATTGTGTTCTAACTGGACAAGTTGTTTCAGAAAAGATATATAGATTTGTTTGAATATGTTATTCATTTCGACTGATTTCAGACCACTTATTAAAAATAATTTAGGCAGTGGTTTCCTTTGTAATCTAGGTAATAATTATTGTCGAAATCAAAACATTGGAAGGGACCATCTCAGTACCAATGTGACCAAGTTTTGTTGCCTTATAGTTTCTGAGTTGAAGATCCTTGAATGTCTTTTTCATAGAGCCCAATGTTAAAACTGTTCTCCCTGGTGGCCATCTTGGATTCTTATAGGCGATCACCCAAGGACTTTTGTGACCAAGGTTTGTTTCAAAAAAGACTTGAATGAAAAGTTTATGACAGACAGACGGACGCCAAGTGATAGCAAAACCTCATCCTGGCATTTCCAGGTTAGCTAAAGACACAAATAAGGCCAAATTAATCGTAAAATGCACATCTTAAGTCCATGCTTAAACGTTATGTAAGGTTGAATAAATGTAGATACCTAAGCAAGAATAAGGAGTTAAAAACAGTTTCACATTTCAGATTTCAATAAATTGTCGAGTCCAACTACTTCCCTCCCGTTACAAGCACAAATTTTGGTCGTAATCTGACCTTGACAATATGAACATCTTTAATCCATGTTCAATCACTCAGCAAAGTGAAGTACATGTAGTGTAAGTTGTCTGAAATGAAAATTTTGGGCAGCAACAATATTACTTCATGCACATCTAAGGATGGTGTACTACAACTTTTTAACATTTCATCAAAATCAAAGAAGCCGTTTAGGAGAATATGCGCTAACAATGTTACATGGACGGACAGGGTGATTCCTATATACCCCCGAAACTTTGTTTGCAGGGGTATAATAACAGTTTCAGAACACATTTAGATAAAATAGCCATATTTAGCCCAAACAAACAAAAAAAAACATATACACATTCTCAATGTATGCTGAATCACTGTGCAAAGTAAAATAAATGTAGCATTAAGATTAAGAGAGGGTAAAACAATATGCATCCCGACTTTTCCGGGGGTTATTCTTGAGTGTAAAAGTTAGAAAGTGCAGTATAGTCTTAAAAAATATATTCTCCACTGAGATAATGCCATATTATCCACAACAAATATTTTTGGTGTCATGCTTTAAAGTTTAAGAAACCGGTAGTCTACTAGATTTTATATGATTCATACAATTACTACATATCCTTTCGTTGTTCATAATGCAATTTTTTCCTGTGCGGTTTCTTCAATCAAAGCCTTTCGTGATAGACATTTCATAGTGATCCCAAGGTTTCAGTTTTTGAACGAAATTGGAGACGTGCAGCAAGAACATTTTGCCAAGATTAGTATATTTTGCCTTGTGAAACATGCCTTGGCAATCTAAGGGTTAAAAAATGTGTATCATTGCAGTCCAACTATGCACCATTTTATATTTTTCAATATTATTGACAGGTTAACAACACTAACAATAATGGTCAAGGAGCAGATTTGCCTGACAACACAGTCACCGCACACCAGGAACCAGCAGTACATGTTACTGTCCAACAAAAGTACAAGGAAAAACATATCACGGTAAGATATTTCACTGTCAACTTAAGTATCATTTCTACTTTATCATTTCAAGCATTAGGTTGCACACATTTTTTAAAAAGGCGGATGAGAGTGATGGCAAAAGCTCACCCTGGCATAGCCAGGTGAGCCAAAAAGCAGACAAACTACAGTTTACGATATATAATCTTTTTATCTATTTAACTTTACTATGAACAAATATCATGAATACTGCACTCTTTGCTATCGAACAAAACAAGAAAATACAAAGTATCATATAATATTAAGAAAAATACCCAAGTATACATAAAAGGTACAAAGAACTGGTCAAAGGTTCAAATTGGATACTAGGTTTTTTTTAACAGACATACTGAAAAAATCCAAGATTCTCATTCCTATCGATCTTTAACCATCTACAGTACCCCGTTTTGTTTCTTCAAAATTAGTTTTTAATGATTTTCTCATGTTTCTGAAATTTTAAAACTATTTATATGCTTATCTTCACTTCAAATGAACAAAACAGTTTTTATTATTTAACGGGTGCTCCCTGGAATTTCTCAAATCAACCCTATACTATTTAATATTCTTTGTTCCTTTTCTTTACAACATTTTCATTGAAAAGTTCAAAACAGAATGAAAGTTGTAAATCTGGTGCTGGTTTTCAGGAAAAAAAAAACCAGTAGTAATGCAAGGGAGATAATTTGATAACATATTTAATAGAGAAAAGTGACTGTTTCACAATTAATTTATCTTATTTCAATGGTTGCCTATAATCTTTATTCTTTTATTAATTCAACTTTCAAATCATATCAAAATACCAAATTGTACATGTAACAAAACAGTCTTTAAATAAATTTACAACATTAAGTGCCAAGAAAATTCTAAAATAAATTTTTAATATTATCACCTCATATACTAAATTTTTAACAATATACACTCATATACTATCATTTTCACTCTCAATTCTATATACATGATGTAAAATCTTGTAAATTTTTTAATTAAAAGCTTTTGCACTAAAATAAATGCAGATTTTCATATTTTTATTGAACAATAAGAAAAAATTAACACATAAAGTATGCACAATGAAATTTGCCACAGCTTAAATTGCTACAGCTGTATTGTTATAAATTATACCAAAATACAACATCTATGTATCATTTGCTAATTTTTTGCCGCTACTCTCGGTATAATTACTGAAATAATCCAATATTTTCCATAGACCTTAATGTTAATTTCACTCAAATTTTTGAGAAATAAAACGTCCACTTACCATTTACTTTCATTAAAATGAATTTGTTCACAGTTTATTAAACATGTATACTCCCTCTTTTTTCGACTCAGATTTTCTGCTAAAATGTATAAGGATAATGGAAAACTTTTTCACCCTTTGTCGTAAAATTATGATAATGCATGACCTTAAATGGCAACAAATAACCTTTTATTCGTGATGCTATGTTTACCTTTAAACATTTATTAAAAAAAGATTTTTGGAGAAAAGTCGTGGCAAATTTTGTTGTTTTTACTTTAGGTTTCAACACAGAATAGTGACAAAATCCTACAATTAGAAATTAATACCCCCTAAACACCTATTTCTTAGGTTATTTACATACTATGCTATACTACATGTATAGGCCAAAAAAATTTGTGTGTTTCCAGTTACAAAATAGGGTCAGTAGGTCGTCAGAAAGTGTTTTTTTTTTTGCTACGTATTTTTCGTCCATTGCATTTTATGCCTTCCATTGCTGTATTTCCGGTATTTAGTTATACCGCTAAAACTGGAAGTGTAATCTGACAAGTAAAAATGGTGGATTTGACAACAGCAGTCGGGAATCCTGTGATTTTAACAATTCTTCCTGCATTTTCTGATGAATAATGTTAGCCATTGTAAAAATAGACATGTCTGTGTTGTGTTGCTACCCACAAAACAGAAGACTACCGCTGAAACCATCGAGGTCACACAAGAACATTTTGAAATATGGAAAAAATTGAAGGGTAGGACGGAAAAATTAGGGTCGGTTGGGTAACACACAAATTTTTTGTTTGGCCATACTATACCATTATGAAATGGGTTTTGAATAAAGACATGTACAATATGACTATCTTCTTATATGTACATTTCAAAATCTATATCATTGTATATACATCAAATCTACTAGTACTCCATTATCTACATTCAGGTGAAAGCAGTTTTGTTGTTTGTAATTAGTAAAGCTTTGCATTTAACTGCTGGTTTAACAACATTTGGTTTTAATCACATATATATATATATATATTTAAAGCAAAAGGCTTTAAAAAACAAACAAATATTAGGCTTAGGAATATGAATTGATGTTGCTGTTTATTACATTTATATTGATAATATGCTCCAAATAAGATGTACATGCTTAGTAATATGCAGTATGAATGTGTGTTAAAAAATCAGTACATCTTCACCATGTTCACATACATCGATATATCAAATATATTCAACTTGCAACTTATGAGATTTCCTTTTTTGTCTTTGCAGGGTAATAATGGTCGTAAAATCACAGTTTTGGCACAGGGTTCAGGAGATTACAGTAAAGGCATCACAAGACCAAAAAGACAGCCTGGCCAGATGACTGAGCTAACAGAAGACCAAACAGATTTAGTCCACATCCAAATGACCAATCGGCTTCATGGAAGGGTCAGTGTAGGGCAGCAGACAGAAACAGTGATTGTATTGGCTGAAGACAGAGAAATTCAAGACTTTCTTGATGGCCAAAAGAAAAAGACTACAGATGCTTCAACACAAACACCTGCACCTTCTAGCATTGACAACAAACTTGCTTCAACACAGACAACTGCACCTTTTAGTATTGACAACAAACAAGCCTCAACACAGACGCCTGCATCTTTAAGTATTGACAACAAACTTGACACAATCCTGTCCATCTTAAAAACCTTGAAAGAGAGCAGCAGTCCTACATCATCAACGCCACCTTATGAGCTAGAAAGTCTTGTAACAGATGATGCCATTAACTCCTTAACAGACTTCCTTAATGTCATTACATCCAGTGCACCAAGTACTCCAAACAAGAACAGTTTAACAGCAAAAGACAAAGAACTCCCTACACAGACAGTTTCAACACCAGTATTTTCAGCACCAGTATCAGCAACTACCCGTACAAATCTACCAACACCTTCATCAACAACCACTAATCCATCAACATCAGACCTACATTCAGATATGATTCAAACTCTTTCACCAATCCAGACCAATGACAATGATTCCAATACAGCAGTCACAACAACCACTACTACATCAACATCTACAGAGACATCTGTCACTCAAGCGACTACCACAATGAGATCACTAACCTCAAATCTCACCACAGACAACACACCTTCAGCTACATCCATGCTTCCAATAGTGACAATATCACCAGAAATAGATACCAATATATTTGAGGAGCCACTTCAAGCATCAACTAACAACTTCCATTGCCCAGAATCCACAAGGTTTGGTAGACTGCCACTAGACAATTGCTTCAGTGGACCACTACAAGTTATTTCCAGTCATCTTGATGCACACAGAACACCACTTCAAGAGCTACGAATTCACCCTAATGTTCAGTCAGACTGCTACCAAAGCTCCATCAAGACGCCTTCAAATTTTGTATGGAAACTTACCCAGAGGCTGTACCAACCAAATGAATTGCAGGGCAGGAACTTCACTGGACAGAAAGGGAAGACAGCAATTTCCCCTAGACGAAAACATGCCATCCAGCATGCTGTATTAGACATATATGGCAGAGACCAGTTAAAGATTGTTGGGACGTCCATAAATAATGGTATTAGGAACCTGAAAAGAAAGTTGCCAGCGTAATCAACATCACGATAGAGATCACATACTACACAAGACTTAACTATCAATATTCTTGTTTTATAATTATTTATCTTATCTGAACACTATAAATGGTATTTAATGTCCAACTTGAACTTGAAAGCGGTTGTGAACAACAGTCAATGAAACCCTTTGGTCAAGTATTTACAACACACTTATATTCAATAACCTGAAGGTCCACCTTCATTAATCACAACAGTAGGGATTACATTATGTAGATGATCTATATAACTACCACAATTGTCAGAGGATAGAGATGACCAGAAGTCCAAAATTCCTTTCACTAATTCATCTTTCTTCTTGGGTTTGACCACATTTTGAAGATGTTGCTTCATAGCTGCCCACACATTTTCTATGGGATTAAGATCTGGTGATGAAGCTGGCACTTCCATTACTTTGTCTAACATGTTTTCTTTCCTCATCCATTCTTGAGTTGATTTTGATTTGTGCTTGCTGTCATTATCCTACAATAAACATATAAATGTGTTAAGTAATTTAGGCATTGTAACATGTGTAACTATGTACTGTGTGCAATAACAAAACATTAGAACTTTGTAATTTTATTTAGAAGATCCACCAATTTTCTGAAAATAAGCATGATTGTGTGTATATTTATAACAGTGTGAGTGGAATAATAATTTTATGTGTCTTATTTATTGTGTGTATTTGTTACTTGTTTGAGAATGTTCTGAGAGGGGAATGATAGTTTTTAACAAATGTGTTAAAAAGTGAAATATTTGATATAACTGAAATAAATCTAATGTAATAAATACTGCATTTTTGTTTTGCTTCATTAATTTATATACTTTTGTGTTAAACCATACGACATTTGGAGGATTTAGGCCGTACTAAATCAATTCTATGTTTAACGTCAACCTAAGATTTCCAAAGCTACAAGGGAGGGAGGGAGAAATAAAAGATACAAAAAATTGAAACAAATCATTTGGAACTATCTTTTACAAATTTTAACATGTTTAATGCATAAATTTACAGATTTCACATTTTAATTTAAAGTCTTGACTGACAAAACACTTTGTTTTGCAAGTCTTTCAACAGTTTCATACACGACTGCTCAAGTAGTGAGGGATTGCGACCTCAACCCTTAAATTTGTGGACATTACAAATTCTTTTTTTTTTCAAGAATTTTCAAAAGCCTACAAGGGCCAATGACGTTAAACACAGAATAAATTTAAGACAGCCTTACCAAGTACAATGATTCATGAAGAATCATTACAGATGAACCTTATTTTATTGGCTTGGACTACACATAACATGGTTGTCTTGAACTGATTTTGCTGTCCCTTTTTCAAACGTAGTCTGGAGTATCTAGCCAGGGTTGACTGAGAATATCTGTGACAGAAATTCCACATTTCACACTGGTGAAAATCATTCTTTTATGTTTGTCATTATTTCTCCATTTGGGTTGGCACTAAAATACTGCCATGTTTTTGAATTTGGACTTAAAGGCCAACCTTAAAAAATTTGTTTGCTGTTTAAAATTCCTACCTATTCAAAAATAATTTATTGTCAATTTCCACAAGAAAATTTTTTATACTATATTTCACATTTTTTTTTTAAATAAACAAACAAACAAAAAAACACCTAGTACTTAGTATATGTACTACCTTCATACATCCAAAATATTAGTCAATAAAAACATACAGTTTGTAAAGGATGGCCTTAGACTTTCTCTTTTATGCCTGTTTGCTACAGTACACCTTCATACATGTTTTATGAGAGATATTTTATATTTCAAACGATGTATATGTGCACATCTGTTTAATGCAAGTTAGATTCTGTTTTGGATTTGCTTGCAAAGTGTCTGAAATACATCAAATTCGTATGGACAGAGGAACGGACAGACAAGGGTAAAACAATATCCCCCGACTTTAAGTTGCCAAGCCATTAAAAAAACCACTGAAATAGAAAATCATGTTGCAAGACAATAATAACTAATTATACCTGGTACAAACGATATCCATCAGGAAATACAGAGCCAGTAAATCCGAGAAGACAATCTTCAAGAATTCCTTGGTATATTATCGAATCCATTATACCAGTAAACACACATATATCTGTTCTTCCACGATAGGAAATTCCACCCCATACATGTACCTGTTGAATACAAAATGAACACCAAAAGTTAAAATTCTGCATAACTGATCATGATTTCAACATTTCATGCATTCATAGTAAAAGAATACTAGTACAGAAACTAGTGGTGTTATGATCCACCAGTCTATCAATATATCACAATATTTTTCAACAAACTAGGTATACCAGTACAGACTCCAGGGTTTCAATATGTATGGTTTCTGATTTTGCTAAAATATCAAAACCCATTTATCTTGGGAATGCTACATGATACATGAAATCTGCACTGATGAGACATAATTATATAAGTTGTCGAAATGCGCATATGCAGAAAGTAAATTCACAGTAACTTCGGTATTAAGTTATTTGCATATTACAAATTGGAAATTTCCTCAGGAGCACAAAGAAACCCCATCAAAATCCGATTGATCAAGATTCTACCGACAAATATGTGAAAACACCCAATTTAACCCTTTTTAGGCCCCTTTTTTAAAAACGGATGAGGTCACAATGACCAAAACTACTGCAAGCTTTCCCTTTGTACCAAAGAACATTATGTTAAAATTTCATAAGGATTGATTTACTGGAACAAAAGTTATTGACCAAAAACAAAAGTGTCTACAGACGACGACGATGACGACGACAGCACCATACCAATATACGACCGCAAAAATTTTTGCGGTTGTATAAAAACATGATACATGTGTATGATGATATAAGTGAAACCTATGGAATGATGTCTAGGAAATGTGGCATTTAAATTGGTATTTTCATATGTTTGGGACTGTCACACTGAACTGCTGAATTAGAATTTTTGGTTTTAATATTCATGTGCTAATTAAATAAAGGTGATTCGATTGGTCAAATTGGGATACTAAGATAAAGCTACCTGAATTATTTAAGGAAATATCAATAAAATATTTCATATGCAAAAGTTTGCATCGAGTTGTCATGACTGAAGGATCAAATCTTCAATAAAAGCTACTTTCTTGAATATCAACAGTTGATCAAAATGAAAGTTAGTCAGAGTTCACTCGCAAAATCGCTGACAATTGATTGATTTAGATAAAAACCTACATTTGTACTATTGAAGGTCATACTTTTCACAAATAATTTTGTGGTTAATTTTCAGTGGCCAGATTTCTGTAGTCCTGAAATTTACTACTCTGAGCAGCATATTTTTATTTGAATTTTCACTGTTGCTACACTCCAAAATATTGTAAATGTCCAAATAAAAAAATGCTACACAGAGTCATGAATTTCAGACTACAGATTTCTGATACCTGCAATGCAGTCTTTTAGTACTAGTACATGTATTTTACTCAATATTTGCAAACATCCAAAAATAGACATCTTACAATGTATATTGTCTTTTTGACATGCTCACGTCGGCGTGACGTCTCAGACTCAATAAGGTAAATTTGGTGGACAAGAAATTGTGATAACTGCCCAAGAGATAATAAATCTGGGATCCCATTGGGATTCCAACCGGAATCCCAGTTGATCCCACCGGGATAAAATTTCGGGATTCCCACAAAAATAGCGGGATCCCGGTGGAAATCTCACTGGGATATTGTGGGATTCCTGGTGGGATATTGCGGGATCCCAGTGGGATTTCCACTGGGATCCCACAATATCCCACCGGGAATCCCACAATATCTCAGTGGGGTTTCCACCGGGATTCCAGTTTTTTTTTGCGGGAATCCCGAAATTTTATCACCGTGGAATCAACCGGGATTCCAGTTGGAATCCCACTAGACTCCACTGGGATTTCTGGTTTAGAAGCAGGATCCTGACCAGAATTTAAAGGCTATCAATTCAAGTCAATTTTCTAAATTTCTTTTTTTAATGTGGGTAAAAGTACATTACATCATTTTTTACCACCTGAAACCATTTAAAGCAGACCTGTTTATATCTTTACAAGTATTATTTATGGTACAGATAAATTGAAACAAAGACATAATTAATTTTGCTGTTTTTAGTTTTAAATTGCCAATTCAACACAAATAATTACAAAGTATGGTTTTCACTTTAGTTTCTACTCTTTTATCATTTATTTTGTACTGGAGTAACTTGAGTTCATACCCTAGTAGACAAATAAACTTTCCAGGAGCATTCCCATATTGATCTAGATTTTTGCCTCATTCCCAAACACAATGAAGTGATAATTTTTTTGTTTTATGATGAAAAAAATTGTGGGGAAAAGGGGGGGGGTGATGTTTGACAACTAAAAACAGAATGTCAAGATGCAGACTATATATGTATTCAACACTAATTTAGGCGAGATCTCAGGAGGTTGAGGAGATCTGATCAAAGCTGGGATCTTGCCAGTACCACACTAAGATTTCATTTGTTACAGAAAAGCACTTGGTGGTAATTCAATAAGGCCAAAAAAAAAAAATATGTGTGTTTCCGGTTACAAGATATTTGAAAATAGGGTCGGTAGGTCGGCAAAAAAAATTTTTTTTTTGCTTCGTATTTTTCGTCCGTTGCAGTGTATGTTTGTCATTGCCGTATTTCCGGTGTTTAGTCATACCGCTAAAACAGGAAGTGTAAATCAGACGAGTAAAAATGGCGGATTTGACGACAGGTGTCGGGAATCCTGTTGATTTTAACGATTCTTCGTGCATTTTCTGATGAATAATGCTAGCGGTTGTGGAAAAAGACTCATCTGAGTGGTGTTGCTTCCAACAAAACGGAAGACTACCGCTAAAACGATCGAGGTCACACAAGAACATTTTGAAGTAAGCAAAAAAAAACGTTAGGGTTGGAAGGAAAAATTAGGGTCGGCCGGTAACCGGAAACACACATATTTTTTTTTTGGCCTAAATAAACAAATAACATCGGGGAACAAATTGAGCAAACCGCCGGTTTACTCGACCTGTTCTCTACACTACAGAAACATGTGTTTGATTAAATAACTTCACAAAACGTGAGTAATTAAATAAATTATTGATAGGATTGCATGCATAATCATATCACTTTGCTACATTTGCGATTTTGAAATTAATAGTGCAGGGGGATTTTCTACAAATTTTCCATAGGTTTAACATTGGAATGAAAAAGGGGTACACAATCCTTAAACTTTACACATTTTAATCTTCTCTGAAACCACTCGGCCAATTTGAACCAAACTTGCCAGGGTTTGTCCTTTGACCACCAGCTCTCCCCTCAGCCTCTATCTTGCTCATGTTCTGGGATTAATTTTTATAAAAAATCAATTAATTCCACACAAAATTCTGGTTTTTGTATTCCCGTTTCAACCAGAATGGGATCCCAGCTTCAGACAGTTATCCCGAATGGGATCCCAGTTTCAGATATTTATCCTGAACGGGATCCCGGCTCCAGAAGCTTATCCCGGCATATCCCGCCAATTTCACCAGGATTTCATCGGGATCTCGATTTCATTTTCTCTTGGGCGATAGGGGTGATCATAAAAATGTCATTTTCAATTCACTAGTATTAAACTGTTACAGTCAGGGGTGTAACCTATTCAAGTTATCAAATGAAGTACTTTTGTGTAACTGAATTGAGTGATCATGTATTTTCAGCAATAACTTATTTAAGTTATCAAGTGTTGATTTCTTGAAAATGTCCAACTTAGATTACAAATTTCTTTATGATAAAGATTTTTCTCAAACAAACAATAGTTTTTCCCATATGGTTTAGAATCTTAACTGTGTAATTACCCAACAATTATAAATGCACAAAGAGAGGAAATACATGCGCCAACCCCCATAAAGATTGGACCCTTGGGAAATTAAATCTCAATTATCTTTGAAATGGTTCATCAAAATCAATTAAACAGGCCATCATTAGATTGAGGTCAATTTGAACTACTTAATACATGTGTAATAATAAACTTAATTGTGACCAATTAGTAAGAATTCCAACAAAACTGAATACAATGTAAAAAAGACTTCAATAACTGAATGAAGTTATCAGCAGAGTAATGTCCCTTGATTAACAAAACAGTAACTCATATAGGTTATTGCTTCATAACTGGTATAAGTTATTTAAAGAAAGTCAGTAATTCATAGTAACTCATTTAAGTGATTTTGGTGATAACTTATTTAAGTTGCACCCCTGACTGGTTAATTGAGATATCTTAATAATTACTTTTAATCAAAATTCTGGAATGTTTACACTTTTACAGGGCGTTAATTTTTTCAATATATTTATTTTCAAAATCTACATGTATATACAGTGAAACCCTGACTAAACCCAAATCCTGTCTAAACCAAACACAATTTGAAGACCCTATCTATCAATTTCTATATATTTTGAACCTGTGTACATTGATCACCTGTCTAAACTGAACAAAATCTTCAGTCCCAAAGGGGTTCGGTTTAGACAGGTTTCACTGTACATTGTAATTAGCATTTTTATAAAGCATACAAATATTGGCAATTTTGACATTTTATAAAATGCAGACATATTGAAATTGGTTTTCATTTCGCTGGACATAGGTCCAGCACTCACAAAATTTGTGCTGGACCCTATGAATATTTGCCGGACCTACATTTTATTTTAAACAAACAAAAAAACAGAAATTTTGTCTTCTGTAGTATGTGACGTGTTAGTTTTAATTTGTGTCCTCTGTATGCAAATGGTATGTACTAAAAATCAACTAAATTTCATATAAATTTTGTTTTAAATTTCTGATTTTGTGTCCCCTTTAGGATTATATTGTACTATGTTATCTGTCATTCTGTCTTTCTGCTATATTACTAGTATATTAATTCATCCCCTCCTTTTTGACTCGCATTTGATGGGAAATTATATTCACTAGTAAATTGATTACTCCTATATTTGAAATATGTTGATTTTGGAGCTAGCTACAAATTATATTTACAAGCATATGATACACTGATTTAGAGCTGAGTATCGTGAGGAATCTCCCGATACGATACATATCTGCTTGCGATAAGATACTATCACGATATATATCTGGGTATATATCATGGTATTATAAATCTTGTTTTCTTGACATAAATTCAGCAGATATCAAGACTATGAATTGCATTATACAAATGTTTTAATATCTGAACCATGTACATGTATCTGTCATGACTGTCATTAAATATTAGTAATTATATCAATATATAAGCCGTGGGAGCATTCACAATGACAACTTTGTTTATATTTACGAGTTCCGCCATATTGGCGCTAATAAAACGCAGATCGGATCGGGTGCGGTTGTATAAAACAAAGCTGTTTTCGGTATCGCGATTCTGGACAAACGATTCGATACGGGAATCGTTAGGGACCGACCATTTAACCTGAAGGGGGGGTTATGGTTTTTTTTTCTGGACAGAAAAATTTTTGCGCTTTGCGCGATAAAAATTTATTTATTTTTTTCACGTGTATCAACAAAATATTTTTTTTTCAAAATTAACATTATTTTTTTGGGCAGAAAATTTTTTTTCATCATTTTGGCAGCCAAAATATTTTTTTCACACAAAATTGGATCCAAAATATTTTTTTAGAAAAATACCATAGCCCCCCCTTCAAGTTAAATGGTCGGTCCCTTATCACTTTGGATCGATATATATCAATGTTTTTGGCAGACCTAGTCATTTTCTGCCCAAATGTCCGGCAGGTGCGACGAATTTCAAAAACTCTGAAAACCACATGAAAATTTTTCTGCAGGAAATTTTAAAAAAGTATAAATCAGCAGAAATAATATGAAAATCTTGAAGTGCATTTTACAGATCCCAAATTGGATGGATAATAAAAATTCTTTTACGTTGCAAATTAGTGGTCTCATGACGACTTTGCCAACCAAAAATGCTAATTTGCATATGTAAATTAGATTTCGTGACATCACTAATGACTGAGGTAAGCAAACCTTCCTATACCAGACTTGTACTTGGCAGTCAGGGGTCCCACTGCATAAAGTAAAAACTTTTTAAACCAGATTAGGTTAATTATTGTTACTTAAAGAAGTAAATAAAATCAGCATTAAATTTATTTACTTGTACAAGTAAATTTAGATACGGTAAAATGCAGAGGTTTTGTCCCTTCAGTGTCTAATTATATAAATTTTCATAGGATAATTAATAATTTTCTATGAAAGTTTCATTTCTGATCTTATCTTTTAAGTAAAAACACAATGTTTTTCTTGAGGAGCAAGCTAGCCAAAGATTAGTCCTTTGGGACTTTTATCAGCTGTTAATATTGAATTAAGTGGTCTACAACTTGCATCATTATCACATCAAGATTTATCACATGATGATGCTTGTAATTTGGTTTCATGTGGTCTGATAGGGTGAACAGTGAGCCTGTAATAGGGAAATGGTGAATAAAAGGATATGGAGTAAATGCACATGAGACAAAGTCTCTACAAATACATGGTAAAAAACAAGCAAAGGAACAACGCTTTTATTGTTGTTCTTCAAAGCCTGTTTTGTAATAAATATGCTGCATTTTTCAAAGCTAATACTTGTATAAGTATAAAGTTTTTACTTGTAGAGGTAAACAGAATTTTTACTGCTTTAGGTAAATAAAATTGACTTTAGTAAGTGAAATGATTTCACTTTATCCAGTTGGATCTCTGACTGCTTGGTGGATTCTCTCGAAATATTTCCATCTTTTGTATATTTAAGAAATAATTCATGGGCGCCGGTGTTTTTTTGGAGATTTACATGTACATGTATGGGTGGCCATTATTTTCGTTAATAATTTACCCAGGGCAAAGCGGTGAAATATATGCATATAATGGACACCCATATTTAAATCGACAACAAACAAATACCGGCGATCACGAGTTATCATGATTATTTAGATCTTAATGGAGACTCATAATCTTAAAAGTCTAAATAAAAAAAATACAAATATAGAGAATATTGAAAATATTTGATTACCTTATAACTATGTTTAGGCTTCTGTTTTTTGGCTGGGAGTTTCTGCAAGTCTGATCCTTTCTTGAAGAAGAACAGGCGCCCAGTATTTGTCATCTCAACTGTTGTCTCATCAACGAATATCACGTTATCAAAAGTTTCTGATTTATTTAAACAGTCTAGTGCATATTCCATTCTTTTGTGTTTGTTTTTATGACTTATTAACTGGCAGTACTTGATACGCTGGGCTGTCCACCCAAGTCGTTTACGAAGACGACAAACATAGTCTGTTGATACTTTCATACCAAACATTGTCAAAAACTTATGGCATATTGCAGCTGATGTCATCTCATTATTCTGTGACAGCCACAGATTTAGAAGCATTAGTAAAAACGCTGTCCTTTTGGCATTTTGCTTATATTGATTTACACGATTATCACGAAGAGAACCAGTCCTTTTGAATCGTAGAAGAAATAATCTTACAGATTGTCTGGTTGTAATAATTCCATGTTTCTCCTTCAACACTCGTGTTATTTTCACTGTAGAGTATCCCCTGCTTTTATAGTCAACAATCAGTTTTCTTGAAGGAATGGTTAAACGTGCAGATACACTTGTCGCCATCTTTTTAGCATGTGATTCCGATTTTTACATTTTAAACAAAACGAACTAAAAATGACGGGTGACGGATAGCTGCTGTAATGTGATTGGCTGAATGATGAACGATGACGGGTGACGGATGACGAATCCGACGGATGAATGATGACTGATGAATGGTGACTCTTGACTTCTGAATGATCTGACGGATGCCTTTTGAATCATGACGGATATGACTTGACTTTTGAATGATCGGTGACTGATTGATGACGGGTGAGGGATCGCAAAAAAGGGAATGTTGACTGGTCCAGGGACTGTAATGTTAAAGTCATCAAATTTACACCGAATATGCAAATTAGCTAATAAACATGCCCATTTTCCTTATATGGTCATACATAAAGCGATATCCTACTTCCAAGCGTCACGAATGTAGAGCACCGCAAGTGCAGAGAAACGATGTGAGAGTTATGGGACGCTTGGGATCGGCCAACCCAAATTCTAATTAAACTTTTTTATATGATGCTTACATGCATATTAAAAGGATGTCTAAAAAGTTCGACAAAAATGGTCCTAGAATATTACATACATGTAGCACCAATCACGTATGTACTTTGTATGTGTTTAGTATTTGGTTTCAATACTGGGACGACCCGATTCATATGTCAACAACTTATTCTATAAGCTCGAATAAAACATGTTAAATAAACAAAGAAAGTATATTGAGTAAATGCACATGACACAAAACTCTTCAAATGCAAATGAAAAGGTGAGGCAATGTAAAAAAAATTCTATTGTATTTCAACATGTTGAGGTAACCATAAGGCCTCCAACAATGAGCTCTTCTCATACTTAATAGTAAGTTCAAGACGGCCCATATTTTTAAGTGAAAGTCATTGCTAGATATCGAACAATGCTTTTTCCCCATTGATGCAAAATCGAGAAAAAAAAACCATAATATTAATTGACAAAGTGTTCTTTCCATCGCTGTCATTTATTGATCGACAAAAGACTTATAAAAGACTATTTCAACATATACAAGTCAAGATCCAAAGGGCACTCATCACGTCAATTGCAAGAAAACTATCCGTGTTAAAATTATGAGATTTTGGCACTATCAACAGGTGGTCAGGAAAGGGAAATAATAAAATTTACATACCAGAATTGGAAAGTATGATAGTGTATCCGTGACAGAAATATCCTAAAGAAAAAGAACACCATCAATGAAGAAGCTAAGGAGCAAAAATTTCTCGCACTTGTAATAAATTAACAATGAATTCTGCTAATACTTCATTTTCCTGGTACTAGATATGCGGAAGTCATTGCTAGAGTGTCGAGCAAAGCTACATCCATTTGATCATGATGTTTCACCAATGAATGCATGGGCGTCAATATACATGAAATCACCTGGCAAAAGAAACAAAAAATGAAAGAAACACTTTTGATGAAGGAAATTTATGATTTAATGCAGAGTAAGAAATGTTGTCTTTTCAGGTGGACATGAAATAATCGTAACCACTCTTACATTTTTATATTTAGGAATTTACTTTTGTTGTCGAATAAATGCCTGCAGTCTGTAGATGAGAAATCAGCTTTTGAAATTTTGATTTTGGTCTTCATGAAAACAAAAAAAAACACAAATTGCACCAAAGGGTGCATTTTTTTTACATCTCTCATATAACTAAAAAACTATTACCTTTTCACACTTAAACATTTTCTTTTTATTGTAGATTTGTTGCTTTTATATTGTAGATGCGCAATACGCTTTCAAAAAAGTGATATAGATCCAGATGAAAAAATTTAAGGCCAAAAAGTGTGAAATTTTACATCTCCAATGTAACTCAAATTCTCCCACAATTTCAAATTAAGGATTTTTATTTTCTTGATGATTTGTTTCATATAGTTTGTGGATGTGCAGTAAATTTTTGAAATTTCGATTGCGGCGCCATCTTAGGTATATTTCCTAAAAACGTAAGTGACTAGTATAAAAGTTTTTTTTTTACAAAAGACATAACTCTGAACACTAAGAATGAGATAATATATGGTTCAAACTTTGGTATATTTCCTGCATCTCTCAAACAGATGCAGTTTTGATGAATTTTTGTAAAGAAAATCGATGCTATACGGTCAATATGTCAGAAAAGATCTTTGAATACTTTCTCATAGGGTACTGTACTTATTACTATTTTGGGTGAGGCACTAACATCAAAGGGGACCACCGATGCACAATTCAATTTATTGTGACTTAATTTTGTGTAAGTTATTGTGCAGTAAGAGGAGAAGACCTTTGAAAGCATTTTTCGTTAGGAATGTTAAACTATGTTCCCACTTGCGGCTATCTTTGACAAACATTCTCAAAGAAAGAAAGACAATTTTCAACAAGTTTTGTTCAAATGTGCCATTTAGATAATAAGATATTACCTCTTTGGCCCAATGTTAAACAAACCACCTACTGGCGGTATTATTGGATAAGGTGTCGACTTGTCAGAAATATTTTAAAAAAAGACCACCAATACTACTGTGAACAAGTTTGATCCCAAATGGCCAATTAGTTTCGGAGAAAAGGGCTTTTGATTATGTATCCTTAAAGGGTTCAATGATAAACTAAGTTCCGCACTGGGCATCTTGAATGGGGTACAAAATTGCTTGAAATACTTTGTTAAAGAAACAGGAAAGGGACTTTGTGACTTAGTTTGGTTCAAACAGGCTTTAGGGCTTCAGAGATCTTGGAATGCTTCTTCATATGTTTTTATATTTAACTACATTGCCAGTTGGCAGTTATCTTGGAGCTGATTTGGATTCGCAAGACACATTCTAAAAAGGGACCGGCTAAGGACAAGTTTCACCACGTTAAGTGCCAATCAATTTGCCAGGCAGTTACAGAGAAATTCTTTAATGTGCTTTCCTAGAGGGTCCAGTGTTCAAATGAGTTTCCCGTTGGCAGCTTTCTTGAAGTGTAGGCATTTCAGACAACTTCTATCATGAAGATAAAATAAAGTCCTTGGCACGCTGAACATCTTTGCAATAAATCTTAACCTCTATCCAGATTTGTTTTTTAAAGTATAAGGAAATATATAAAAAAAATACGCTACTTAAACCAATAAAGGGCAAATCCTTATAAATGGGTATTTAGATTTTTTCCCAAATTTGCAGGTGGATGCATGTTGACATATTGAACATTTTTGCAATTAATTGTTACCTATATAATTATTCTTTCTTTTCATTGCATTTTTATAAGTCGTGTCCAGATTTATGTATTTGAATTTTTAAAGACTTCCTTCACAGGTAAGAATAGGTTCCTTTGACATGAAAATTATTAGATATTTTAAAGATGTATTTTTGTTTTGAGCTTTTGCAGTCACCTTGTGCCCGTCATCAGTCGTAAATATTTCATTTAAAGACCTTGTCCTTTGAAACCACTGGTGCGATAGAAACCAAAATTGGTCATAATAGTTCTTAGATTACGTATCCGGCAAGTCCGCTTTGCATCCAAGATTGCCGCAAGCTGGACACAACTTTCTGGGAAAACATAATTAAAGATCTTCTCCTCTAGAAGTACTTTGCTTATTGGAACCCGACTTGGTCACATTTGTCCTTGGGTGGTAAACTTTCAGAAAACGTGTCCAGCAAGTCCGCCTTTCGTCCAAGAAAGCTGCCAGTGTAGAACATTGTTTGATATTGGATCCTTCAGGAACAAGTTCATAGATCTTCTCCGCGGAAACTACTTGGCCAATTTTAACCATGGTTTGTCGCAATTGTTCTTAATGGGTCTTGTTTGAAAATTTTTCCGGCTTGCCACTATCACATTGAAAATAAATGCCACGTAGGAACATATTTCACATCGCTTTACATAATTAGTTTCAGCTATCTATTCACACAATAATTTTAGTGTCAACTTAATTTTTGTTACTTAAAAATTGTAGATATTTATAATGATAAAAAAATAATAAAAACGAATGCAAAGATAGCACTTTTTGTCTTTAAAAAGTACGAAAGAAGCCTAACTGTGAGTGCGATGAAAGCACTAATAAAAATTTCTAAATCAGGTTACCGCCTGATTTGTCTTTTTGACTCTTGGACTTCGGCTCTTTACCAATTCGTTCGGTAATTTTGTTATTACTCCCATTATGGCTTACAAAATTTTGTGCAGAAAACACATAGATAACAAAAATAAAAATAATATATTATATCAAAAAATAGAAAAAGCAAAGAAAGGGGGCGGGAGAGAGCAAGATTAAAAAAATAAAAAAAAAAACATAGAAAAGGATATAAATTAACAAATAAATAAGAACAAAATAAACCAAAAAAAAAGCCAAAAAAATTTTTTATTAAACACAAGTTAGAAAACAATATCAGAAAAAGTTAATTTGTCTTGACAGTATGATATGCAGTCTTGCTCAAAGCGAGTTGCCTATAAAGAACCATATTTTGTATAATTGCCCACCAGCTTTCACGTTTTGGTAGAAAAAAAAACCGTACAAATATTGGGTTTTAATTTAACCATTGTTTTTATTTGTGTAAAGCTTTTCTTGAAAACAAATGAATGACATTTTGGTACGAAATTATCATTGTCAGTGTAATTGCAAACTTGACTTTTAGAGTACATACCTTTTTGTGTGTTTCTTTCCATTAGTGATATTTGTACTAACAATTTTTTAAACCTAACATTGATTATTTTTTTATTTTTCAGGTCGAAAAAAAGGAACTGAAGAATGCGTAACGAAGAAAAAAGAGAAATAATTCAATTCGACTAAAAATATTAGAAATAAAAATACTGTTATGTGTCATATAACATTTTTTTCATTTCCTGAATTCACAATGGCCCCTTATTTCTAACAATTTTTGATAATAAAGTCCTTCTGATTTTTTTTATTGTGTCATATCATATGATTCAAATACAACTGGTGAGAGGTTTTTTTTAAGTACGTGTACAGCAAAATAAAATATGCTCTTTATTATATAACATGGATATTTTTGTATTTTCAAACATATCTAAAAAAAAATGTCAAAAGCCTTTTATGAGCTCTTCTGTGTGGTTTACTATTTACAAAGAAATTCAGTTTTAAACTTTCCAGATACATGTACATGATGAGAACTTTGAGATTACAATTAGTCTCAAAAAGTTTTAGTTGTCATCGGTAAGCTTGAAAAACTTTAACAAATTACTTTTATTTCATAATCATAGTGTTAATTATATATATCTACCACCCCGTCCCCNCAAAAAAGAAAAATTTTAGCAAAGCAATATTTATGAATATTACGTATTACTACAATGTATTCTTCACATACAACTTGTTATATCTTGATCACATGCTGGATAAAAAGTGTTTGCAATAAGGACCAAATATACGAAACAGGTAAGAAATTAAAAAAAAAAAACATTGAGCTTCAACTGAAGGGGATAACATTCGACGCATTTGTTTCATTTTTTGTATGTTTTTTTTATTATTATTATTATTTTGTCTGTTTCTGTTTTTTGTTTGTTTGTTTGTTCATTGTTTTATCCCCGTTCTTCCGAAGAGAGTTTGGGGATATTGTTAAGCGCTACGTCTAGGTGTCCGTTCATACATCGATCCGTCCATCCGTCACAATTTTCTTGTGACTAAAACTCCTCTTACGTTTTTAGATATATGTATTAAATTGTGTCATGGAATTGTTGCATAAAGTCTGTATGTGTGTAATAAGCTTGTTATCTTTGTGCAACAAGATGTGTTTATTTTGACGAAGGCCCAAAGATAAGGATTTTGACACATATGGCCATTTGACGCAAGTCCCCTTTCATGTTTGGATTTAGGAATCCAATCTTTAATGCAGAATTATTACATTCAGTTTGTAGGTTTGCAATAAGCTTTTTGAATTTTGATTCCGGTTCCAACTTTGATACATTTCCAGAAAATATAAATGACTTATATTTTTATTTAATTAGAGCATATAATCTTACATTTTCTTAATGTGTTTAATAGAATAATAAGAATTCTAAAATACGATTCCGGGTTTGGCAAATTTCTTGTAAGTCTCAAAGACCACAATTTGTATGGAACTCAACTTCGCAAACATAATTTTGATTTTTTTTTCAATTAAGACTAACATTTTCAGCAATTGGTTTTAAAAATATTTGATTCAATTTCTGGTTAATTTACTGCAAGTTTCAAACACCACTTATTTTTTAGGGGAATTCTTCACACTTTCGGAATTTGTTTCGAAAAGGACAAACGTTTTACCAATAAAATTTCCAATTCCAATTTTGGTAAATTTCCTGAAAGTGTCAAAGAGCACATAATTTTGGAATTCTATATTGCAACCATACTTTTAAAATTTGCTTTGATAAGCACAATCATTTTCACAAATTGGATTTCAAAACTATTCAATTCTGCTTTTGGTAAATTTCCTGATAGTTTCAAAGACCACATATTTTTGGAATTCTACCTAACAACCATACTTTTAGGATTTGTTTTGATTGTGACAAACATGTTCACCAATTGGATTTGAAAAATGATTGATTCAATTTGGTTAATTTCCTGGAAACTCAAAAATTTTTGTTTTTTTTTAAATTCTACACAGCGACAATACGTTTAGAATATTTTCGATCAAGAAAAACATTTTGTCGATTTTGTCGATTGGATTTCATAAATATTTGATTCTAATTTGGGTAAATTTCATGAAAATTTTAAAGACCAATTTTGGAAAATCTACTCTGCGACAATAAGTTTAGAATTTGATTGGAATTAGGACACACATTGTCACTAATTGAATTTCCAAAATAGTTGATTCCAAGTTTGTTACTGTAGAGCTTGTAGTTCATACAGCGACTTTGTGGAAAGGGCAAAAGCATTATCATAAAAACTGCTAAATAAGGTATGTGTTCCGCCGTTGTTACTTTCATCCTTTCAGAAATTCTACGGTCTTCACCACGACATCATAGATAGATATGTCAGAAATAAAAACGCACATTTCCAGCTAGATTTCAGCCTGATTTGACATGGCCAATTCTAACTTTACTCTGGATTGACCACTACATTGTGACGGGTGCTATATACAGAGCATGACATTCTTTCCTTCTTGAAAACTTGGCGTCACTCTTTTTTTATAGTTCACGCTGTTTTAGAGTTGTGTTTCTGGTGTTTGTGTATTTTGTTGGTGTGTTGTGTCTTTTGTCTTCCGTCTTCTGGCGTTCTTGCTTTTGCCTTGACTGTGGACTTTGATTTATGTAATTTTGCGCTTTGTTCCTTCGATATTCTACTGCCGTCACAAAGAAATATCAAAAACCTTCATGAGAAAAAATATGACGTCACGATTGGTATACGTTTACTGAAGCTGGATGGTACCTCCAATTTCAACAATTGCCGAGCATTTGTGAATCACTGTTTAAATATAAATCGCATATCTCCGGTTCGTAATAAATTGCTATTTCAAAGGTACATTTTCAATCTTTATAGAATAAGTAAAAATTATTTAATCAGACAACAAATAATATTGGATAAATTACGTGAAAATTCGGCGAGATGACAGACATCTTGGGTTTTGTTTTTCACACGTGCTTACACCCCCCCCNACAAAGAGGTAAGATAGAAACATCTCGAAACACCAAAGTCACGAGATATCTCGATTCCCAAGACGAGAAATGTGACTCCAACATTTACAATATGTATTCCTCTTAATAAGTCCTTTCAGCTGATAACAGGATATGTGACCTTATTTATTTATTTTAACATTAGGATCTTTGGATGTTAAGCGTAAGGGCTTTCATTCTAAATGAGTATTTATTCTGGCAAGCACTTTCAAGTGATGCAATTTCATTTGTACTAATGACCTTGTACACCGGCCTCATTCCTGACCTTCATCTTGAAATTGACAACAGAGGCTGTAGGACAAACGCGATGACTTGACTTTTCAAATAGTCAGCTTCCCTTTTCTTTTTTTGCAAAAAAATTCCAAAAGCACCGACATTCTGAGTTTAAATCTCCAGACGCATTCACAACTGAAGGGCATGTGGTCGATACAGTTTACTATTTTGATAAAGCTCGGTTACTCACAAATGGGTTTTTTTAGCAAGGGTATGTTACCCATAACTTGAATTCATCACTACATAAGTCTTACGTCATGATCTTGTGGAATGCTATGGGATATCTGTCTCTCAAATGACAACAGATTTCTCTAATTCTTATGCTGTTCTCGTCAATTTCAGTCCATGGGAGATTAAAGAGTTCTCCAACATGTGCAATAATTGATCTTGCGATTTCATTGGATTTTGAAAAGGTCACGAACTTATCTTTAAATAGCAAAATATACCTTAGATTCACTTATTTTGAGTCTAAATTAATATAACAAGTATTTTATCGAAGCATACATTGTTAATTTGTCTTGAATCACCTATGAAAACTTAGTTTTTTGTTGATTTCTATACAATGAAAATTTCATTTCCGGTGATGTCACAGTGTTGATAAAGAGGAGTAGAAACTAGAAATCATGAAAATAGCATTAGTTTAGAATTAGAGAAATGAAATCTATCATTTACAAGTCGTTGATTATAATAGTTCTACTGTCTTAAAAGTTAAACATAAAGTTCTTGCTAAAGCTCTAACTTTTAAAATTTACCCCTTTCGACAGTAGAACTATGATAAACAACGACTTAAAAGGATAGATTCTTTATTTTTCTATTTATTACTCAAGTTATTTTCCTCTTTCAGATCTGACTTCCCTACTGGAGTCAACACGATGGGTGTCTTATAAGAAGCAGGAGGTGCTTACTCTACCAGTGCACCTGACTCATCCGTGGTTTTTATTTGGTCCGTGTTGTTCTTTTTTTGTATGTGTGTCGCCGTTTTTTTTCTGTGTCGTGCTCGTATTGTGTCTTTTTTTCAGATGTAGCCATTGGCCTTGTATTGCCCGTATTCGATTGACGGTTCGGTGTAAACTTACTTTACTTGCCCTTAACATGTGACATATTCTTTCGTATCGGTAAATTATTTAAATGGTACAAATGTAAGTGATAGGGCTTTTCTATTGCATGTGTTTATTTGTTTTGAATATTTGTTTTTTAATTGATAAAAAAACTTAATGCATTTAATTATGCTAATACGCATAACTTCATATATTTGTATTAAACATTTTTTTCAGCTTCAGCACAAGGTAGGCATATCAGTAATGAATCAGGTTAGATAACTCTCCGGACAAAAATCTGTGACCTTTTGTTTGAATTGATATTTTATTGTGAAATTATGTAATTAAATGTTTGATAAGGGTAAAATATTCAATTTAGGAATGAATGTAAACATTCTCTCTGCACAATGTTTGTTTATTTAACATTTGAATATAAAAAATGCCAGATTTTAAAAAATTTCATATGATGGTAATTTTCTATAAAACCGGATTTTCAGTATGTTAACTTGGGAACCCACTGAAACCCATCTAGCGTATGGAAGATTTATACTTCACATATCTGCAGTGCAAATTTCATTACAATCGGACCTACGGAATTTTTTGGCTTTAATGTTAAAAATGTATTTTTTGTAGTTTTTGCTCGCGGTCTTTTGATTTTGCCTCGAGTTATGTTCCTTTGGCCACAAATCTTTAGATTTTGTCACTTTGAATGAAAGTGCTGCCATCTGGCGTTAATGGATATACCTACACAAAGGCATAATTTCGTGAAAACTTGTCTTAGTATTTACTCATATATTTATTTCCTTATAAATGAAATATAAGTATGACATACAAAGTATATGAAAATAAATCATGATATCAGTAATGAAGTGCAATAATATATTCCAATGTAACTTTCAATGTGTGTAGATATAAATTGTGCAATAAAATATCAAATCGCGCATGTGCAAGTCACGTGATCATGTGATTTCAAAACGTTTTTGGTTTTAATCTTCACTGATGAGACATAAGTTGTCGTAATGCGCATATGCAGAAAATAAATTAACAGTAACTTCGGTATTTTGTTATTTACTAGGACCCTTGTTAAAAGAATAAATGGAGTAGGAAAAAAATAATAAAGATTGGCACTGTACCAACACAAAAATGAACATCATGTTGATATTATAATAATGTGCATATGTTGCTATTGTATCCATGATATAATTCTTTTATTAATCAATTTCTGTTTGGAAGGAAAACAATACATTAAGACAAAACTCTATGAGAAAATCTATACTAAAACTTTATTTCTCGAGGTAAATAGAGAGCTTTACCATCCTATATACTGATAATTTGTTGATATCAGTATGAATTTGTGCTTGTCTGCATATTTTTACATAAATGCATATATTTTCATATATATTAATATGAATTTGAAATAAAATATTAAGTAAGTAAGTCGGCCTAAATAAAATGATTCTGTCGCTTTAAACTTTTTTACTATTAGGATTTTTGGGGTTTTTTTTCGATTTTTTTTTCAAAGAAAACAAGCACTGAGACATTGATTATTGCAAAGTTAATATTATGCGCTTTATTTGGTATAATTAAGAATATGTTTTCTAAATATTAATAGAAAAAGGAGGGAAATGGGGAATGTGTCAAAGAGACAACGACCCAAAGGGGAGTAATAACAACTCAAAACCACCATAAGATCTTCAATGACCGATGAGAAAATCCCACACCCAACGGCATGTCGGAGTCGGCCCCTGAATAAAGATTAATCAAGTTCAGCGAAATAAACATCATCCTAGACTCCTATAGACATAAAGTAAACTAACTAGAAAAAAGACAAGACACACAAAGGCTTAATAAATTTCCTGACTTAGGACAGACGCAAACCTACTGCGGCGATGTTAAATTCGTTTTATTGGGCCCAAACCTTCCGCCTATAGCCAATATGTTAATAAAAAAAACAATCGTAACAACAGTAAATTCAGTTACCAACAGGACTGAGTCAATTGTGAAAAACGAAACTGAAAGAACTAAATATACGGACATAAGCAGTTTTATTAAGTTTATTTTATTATGATTTATACCAATTATGCAAACACAGCCTTCAACTCTAAGTTTTGAGCATGGCTTGAAAATGAGCC
>MJUU01070107.1:88352-185395 GCA_002080025.1 Modiolus philippinarum
TTTTTTTTTTTTTGTTTCATATTTCTTTTATTCTTCAATTGGTCCTTGGTATATTGTTGCATGTGACTGTGTTTTAAGTCAATGTAATGTTTCCTGTTATCCTTTTTATATTTTTTTAATTTTTTTGTAATCTGGTCATCATTTTGTAGTTTCTTTACAAACTATCTTGAATTCTGTTTTTTGTTGACCAAATAACTTTTGGCCTTGAACACAACAAAAGAGACATTGTCTGTCAAAATGAGCATAATGCACATTGAATACGGGACTTTCGAGATAGGAACTCTCGTGTAATTGAAGGCGGAAACGATCTCCTTCAATACCAATGAGAAGTATAATCGGAATCCAGTCCTATTGAATATAAATATATATCACCTAAAAACAAACTATTTATTAAATTGAAGTGTACTTATAATTTGCCCTGCATGACAATTATTTAACTAAATTTTGATTGACGAAAAACAATTAATCTAAAGCGTTACAATTCAATTAAATATAAATCACCCTTGGCTCAACAGTGTTCATTAATTAGTGATTCCATCTCAAGGTATTGATGTATTGATTTTTTTCGTATAATACACAAAAAAGTTGTCGGAGTGAACATGACTCAAAATTCCCGTATTAGTATCTTATACATAAAGCTCATTATTGCAAGTGAAGGAATCTTGAATAAAATATTCGGCTTCGATTAAAGAAGCACAAGTTATAACCAAAATGATTCAATATGTTAAAAAAAACTCCATAATTAAGACGGAATGGAATATGCTTATCCTTCTGATGTTATTCTCCCTTTTGCAATGTAACTGCCTTGGAAAGTTTTGTGGATGTCTCTTGTCTTCAATTATCTATTACTCGTTTTTGCCATGTCTCTTAACTGCAATGTCGTGATCAGATATCGCTACAATAGGGTCTTTAAGGATGTTGCTGGTCATGTTTGAGTATTTCTGTCAGATTTTTTGACTTCTCTGGTTTTATCCATTAAAAAGCTTAATAAATTTTTGCCCGGTGACCCCCTAAATTTTTTCCATAATTTCATTTTATAAATTTTTTGGAGCATTCTGACAAAATTTTATTCAATTGGTGTTATTTTGTCACATTCATTATTGGATAAACATTCCTCATGTTAAACCAATGAAAAATGCAGAGGAGTTCAGTTTCCCGCCATTTTTTCAAACACTTGAATCTCAATAATTACATCGGTAACCTATTAATTTTTTTCACTTAAATTACTCCTCTTACAATTTTCAAACAAAAAATCACATTTATTCGGAATCCTTGTTATTTTAGAATTGACCAGCGAACATCCTTAAGTCTCGATCAATTTGGAAACTTCCGGGTACAATTTTTGTGACCGGAAGTTGAATTTTCCACGACAATATATGACGTACCAAACAATAAACGTCATAATCCAAAAACGTCATGTTTTGGCAGGAGACGTTTTCGAATTTCAATTTTATTGTGAAATCTCGATGTCAGATGACGAGACTTACAGAGCCTATAATGTTTTAACTTCCTGAACTTCTTAATTTAAGATAAATCCCACTATTCAAACTGAACATAGGAATAATTTGAAACTCTTTCCACTTGATGTCGTTAAAGCATACTTCAATTTAAGTAAATAAAAAATTGGGGTTACCGGCCTCGTTTTCAGTTTATGAAATCATAAAGATTGCGTTTTACGGTAATGCTATAGATTCATTGTTCCGTCGATAAATCTTGGTAATACCGTTCAGTTCCACATTCAGTGGTTGTTAAAGACACCGTAGTGTGTCTTTGTTCAGATGAAAATTAAAAAATGGCTAATAAAAAGTCGGATGAATACAATTTATGCATGGCTTATTTTCGAGTTCAACTACATATTCCCCGTTTGCTGTTTGTTTATTTCCCAATATACACCCCCCTTTACAATTGGTTTATCTTCGGCACACATAAGAAAAAGAAGGGAAACGGGGAATGTGTCAAAGAGACAACGACCCTAAGGGGAGCAATAACAACTCAAAGCCACCATAAGATCTTCAATGAACGGTGAGGAAACCCCACACCCAACGGTAGGTCGGAGTTGGCCCCTAAATAAAAGAGTAATCAAGTTCAGCGAAATAAGCATCTTCCTAGACTCCGATGGACATAAAGTGAATTAACTAGAAAACAGACAAGACACACAAAGGCTTAATAAATTTGCACACTTTCATTTCAAATTGAATGCTGAAGTAAGTGGTGTCCATATTTGGAATGGATTTCCTGCATTGGATCACAAGTTCGCACGTTGTGGATAATATTCTTCCACAAAAAATAATTTATGGTATTATTTGGGATAATTACACAAGTTTTTTTCAATTTCTGGGCTGATTTATTTTTTTTATAAGTAAGGGAATGACAATAGGGTACTCGGACCACGAAAGAAAATGAATTACGAATGTTTCCCAATTAACACCGTAAAAAGGGGGTGGCAACTTAGTTAAAACACAAAATCTATCATGCATCCCGAATGGGGAAAAGAGGGAATTACATGACTCTATTTTCATTTTATTTTCAAATCTCACCTGTTCGTTTGCCTATGGCACAATGAAACAAAACAGGTCCATCTCTTCCTATTTCTAACAACTTGTCTTTGTATTGTGCGAATACTTCAGGGCTGTATTTCACATACAAATCTACAAAAGACTAGTAGATATAGAATCACAGTTACTTCTTCAAAATTTCGCAGAACTTTAAGTTCTTTTTTATTTTATTACTTTTGTTTTTGTTTAGTAGACTACTTGTTCTAGATAGTATCTATCACTGCTCAAATAGTCTAGTCCATTGATGTTGGTGCATGTTAATTTCATGAAGGCAATTTGCAATACTCGGATTCACCTTCATTTTGTGAACCTCTCACGTATTTTGATACTGTCGTTGGTGTTAAGCATGCCACTATTGCTCTTTATTCGCTCTTTAAAATCCTTTCATTTGAGACTTATAGAAAAAATCTTTTGACTTTATACAAACAACAAAATACCGAAGTAACTGTTAGTTATATTTCTGCAAATGAGCTAAAACACAAAAAATCTTGACAAATAATGAATATTCTACAAGTAACGTAGATCTTGTTATGAGACATTATTCAACGGACACATTATACGCAGAGCCTTACGAGGAGGGGAAAAATCTGTCCTACGAAAGACCTGTAGATTTGTCTTATTTCAAAAATTTTGCTTTTTGAAAAATTAATAGAGTTACTTGTTAAAAAAAAAAACACAAAAAAATCTTTCTACGACCTAAAGCAACGAATTTACTTTTAACAGTTGTAAAAAGAAGATTAATTGTATGACGCCAAATGCAACTTTTGTTTTTCCAGTTCTCGTGTATAATGAATTAGAGGCAGTAGAGGTCACCGAGCTTTGCAATAAATTACAGATTTTTTTATGCCTATGGTCGTAATTCACCTTTGAATTCCGTACATCAGTTTTCGGACATGATGTCATAGCTATACTTGATAGTAGCAGTAGTCCCTTTTAATCTTATTTCATATTTTCAGTGTAATAGTGTTGGTAAAAAAAGTAAGTTAGAACGAAAGAAGAAGATTTTAATGTTGAAACATCTACATATCTAGAGTATCTCCCTCGTTCAAAGATTTAATAACTTCTGGCTCTTTGTACATTGAATTTCGACAATTCCTCTACAAATTTTTGGAATTTTTTTTTCACTTGTTTTAACCTTGAAAAATAAGAAATCGGTATTCGCAGTCCCTAACCTCTTGTTAAACAGCATATTTGTTGTTGATCAACACGAAGAACATCTTTACAGTAAGCAATCGCACATTAAATAAGCATCTTAAAGCAGAGTTTAGAACTTTACAGATATAGACCTCATTCTTAGTAAGAGGTAAATGAAAGTTTTTTTAAAGATTTAAAAAAAAAAAACAATTCCTATTATACATTTTGGTATTATCATTATCTACTAAACTTTCCATTCATTTGTAAATTAGCAACATGATAATAGCGCGAGTGATTTAAGAAAAAAAGAAAGGGAAAAAAAAACGAAAATGAAAAAAAAAAAACAAATATTACTTCTTTTCTAAGTTTAATTTGTTTTGATTTATAACTGCATGAGAAATTCCATTGGCGGAGCCAAGGGAGGTTCCAGTGGTTAGATTTCCACCTTTTTTTTGCCAATCATGTATTTTTTTATGAATATCCTGATGTTTTACTGAGAAATACCCAAAACATTTTCGCCCCTCGCTCCGCTCGGTGAAATTTCCTTCCATTTCCAAATCGGATCCATCCTTTTCAAAATTCCCCTGGATCCCTGGATTTTCGGGGGGGCTGGCATTTTTTAGAAAAAAGTTTTCTGGCCCTTATTTTTGCCGCCCAAAAAAATTCGACCAGCACCTGGGTTGAGGAAAATAATCTGGCTCTGACTTAAACGCCTGGCTCTGTCAACACAATTTCCTTTCATAGCATAAAGCGGAAGAAATTATCAAATGGTCCATGCCTAACATTCTTTTATTACAATGTTTGTTTTACCTAATACAAAATGTATTCTGTCAAACCACAATATAGACAAATTTAAAAACAATTTCAAATTAAGTATTATAATTTCAAATGTTATTAGAGATGCCGCGCTTATTATTACTTAAACGATCGTAATACTTGCATTTAATTTTAAATTCGTATTTAAAAAAGTTAAATACAGAATGCAAATTTGATGATGCGTTTTATTTGATGATTGACAAACAAGCCAAGGTTATAAAAGCGTACAAACTAATCTTCTTTTTATTATGAGGATGTGCATCTTCATTTTAGTTGCCGCCGTGCGCGGTCCCGGCTGAAGAATAGGCCCGCAGCATCCTCTGAGCTTGGAGTATGAGCCATCCTAACAGAGGACCCCGAGGGAACCCCGGGATATAGAAATAGGACCCAGTATCTCCGGCTTGCGGGGTGTGACCCCTCCTAAACGGAGGCTGACCCCGAGTGTCCCGGGATATAGAAATAGGACCCATTCCGTGGTTGTGCGGGATTAATAAATACACAACCCATCTTTCGGATGGGATGTAAACTCAGGTCCACGTGTTGGAAGAAATGCCACGCTTCCTGCACGTTAAAGAACCCTTGTAGCAAGCTCTTTTTGGGGTGGTCCGTAGGTGATCGGCTACAAGGCTAAATTCCCCGCCCTTGACGATTTCACCCTACTTTTCCAGTGGCAGTCAGAATTTCCCGTCCCATGGCCATTTCCATACCCCAAAGTGATTATTTATCAACAAACTTGTTCTCGTCTTGATATAGCTGAAATATTGCTGAGTAGACGTTAAACAATATTCAATCAATCAATCAATCATTTTAGTTGAATATATCAAATATGGTTACTACATTATATTTTTCCCATATATTTTTGATGTAAAGGCAGAGGTAAAACATACTTACATCAAAGTTTCTGTAAATTAAGACCATTTTAACGAAAAATGCATTTCAGTCTCTTTTAAAGACCATAACCCAAGATTTGTTAAAGCTGACAGCAGGCAAAGATACGATAAAATATACTGTAGTTTCTCAATATTCAA
Organism: Modiolus philippinarum; assembly: GCA_002080025.1. Taxonomy (NCBI): domain Eukaryota; kingdom Metazoa; phylum Mollusca; class Bivalvia; order Mytilida; family Modiolidae; genus Modiolus; species Modiolus philippinarum. The sequence continues at coordinate 93,886 of MJUU01070107.1, forward strand.
CTTTCCAGAAAAAAATCCATAGTTTAACGAAAAATAGAGCAACGAAATGATTTATTTCTGGACACTTCATTAGCTACAGGACGGATGAATAGTGTGAAGCAGGTCATGATTACCCTTCTAGATCACCTGTAATTACATGTACCTCTTATTTTCATGACGGTAAACACTGCTATTGCTTGATTCTGTAGAGTTAATGCTCATTTTTTGTTAATTAGCTTTATCTTTGTCAAACTGTCTCTGTCTGCGTTGCCTCTGTTATGTCCTGGTTTTGGATTTTTTATCTGGATTTTTCCCTTTTCTGCCTTTTCCTTTATTATTCGTTTGCCACAGTACTAATGCAAACGGTTGCAATGGACAGTGGACCCACTTGTTTCCTCCCGTCATTTGTTTTTGTGCTCTTCAGTAGCACTGATACATACCAATTTTAAGGCTTCAAGTGCTTGTTGATCGACATACGTCTAGAATAATAATACTGCTCAATTCATTAATTATTAAATTGTTCCTTTTCGTTGGTTTACTATCTTATGTATTCTTAGCAAAATTTAGTATATATAAAGAATGTCTTATTTGAAAAACGACAAATACCTACACGTATAACGATATACAATAATGAATGGGATGGGAAAACAAGCGATACGTCCCTTTTACAAAATCTTCTTCCTAAAATGTTGAAGACTATACACAACATCCAGAAGATATACGTTCTTGTTCGACCTTGTTTATTTATAATTCTCTTATGATTCGCCTAGTTTATTTCCTATTCTCTGCATAATGGTTATTTCGTGGTACACAGCGAGACTTTGAAACTAGAGTTAAATATATATAAACTAGTGGTATCGCTTTTACGGGAATTTCATCTGTCGAGCCTCAATAATACGTTGTGTTTATCATTTTGAAGAGTTCTATTTGCCTATCGTGAATTTTCGTTGACCATGATTTATATAACATGATTGTTGTTAATGAAACAAAGCAGCGACGTCACAAGCAAACGAGCACAGAAAGTTGTTCGTTTACTGCATTTTTTTTAATTTATAAATTAACGTGTTCTAAAGAATTGTTTGTGGCTAGAAATCAATTCTCGTTATATAAAACTAACCAAAACTTCGTTTATTATAGTTTGAAGTTACCTAACTCCAGTTGATATTCAGCCATATACATACATTTTCTACAACGAGAACTTAGTTAAATATTGAATTTCTCGCATCGAGCTAATATATGTTTCAATTTTTTAAATACGAGGCTTGCTGAGTAATGACACAATGTGAAGCATATAGGATTTTGTTTCGAATAGATTTGGCGGGAAATTTTGCTTGAGTTTTTTTCTCTCTAAAGATGAGAAATATTTTTATCACACCGGTCAGGCGTTTGTTAAATTTGCTAGAAATTTGAGAAAATTCTTTCTCGTTACGAAACCTATAATTAACATCCCGGATGTTATATGTGTGTAACTAGATATCAACTCTCGTTATTATGTAATTTAGAATATAATTGATTTAAAGGCTCGTTTAATATACTTTAAATTTCATAACTCGTATAAATTGGCTTAAGTATATCTATAAAATCATGTTTTCTTCATAAGTGTATATATTTTTGACTTACCTAAAGGTAGATGGTAGTATTTCAAGTTTGAATCTTTTAGGAAGTGCTCTCTCTCTATCTCCTCGTTATGACCAATCTCATCTCCATATTCTCCAAAATTTCTGCTTTCGTAAGTTATAGCCGAGTCAGGAGAGATGTATGCTTTATCTAAGGAGGGATCAATAACTAAGGTCTTCAATGTTGCATCAAGCTGCCTTAAGGGTTTGTAGTTATCGTCATATGTCAGTTGGTTGTCCTCTATGTTGAGCAAAGTAATGGTCTCCTGGGATGGTTTTCCGTTCATTGTCATACCCTGTCTCATATTAATCACTGATTTGAAGCCCAAAGATTCTAATTCCTTCAAGTGTCCTCTTCTGATCTGGCCGGCAGTAAACCAGTTTTTGTACAAAGGATGAGCCAGCCAAAACCCCAACCAGTTTTTCAGTTCTGCATTCGGTTTTGGAGGATCTGCAACGACTGGCTCACCTGTTATTTCAGAAACGACAGTTTTAATTTTGTCTGACGTGAAATCCATTCCCATAATCACACTCATTTTATAAAATGTTTCACTATTCACTTGTGGTTGATAGTTCGAATCACGTTTCGATTCATAAGCTAGATGCATTAAAGTTGCGAATGCAACGGCACTTGGTTGATTTGAAAACAACAAAACGGGCTTTTCTATGCCACGCAAAGTTTCAGTTAGAGCTTTCACACAGCTTACGGATGCCCAGTCTTCCTTTTCATTCAAAATTGTTTCAAACTGAATACCAGCGAGTTTTGAAATCCTTTTTGCCTCTGACGTTGATACCAGTTGCTCTTCACCAAAATGTCCCGCGCTTTTTTCTTCGAATAACGACACAATGCTTCTGAATCCACCGTCATATGCATACTTTACTTGCCTGTCTGTCAATCCGCCTGCAACGTGAATATCCGGGGTTATTTCTTTCGCCCACCATAATTTCTTAGATGACTTAAGTCCTGGGGGACTCCTTTTGCACAGAGTATCGAGCCTAACAGTATTAGTTCCATACCTTGCCCCTGTGGTGCAAATAGCTCGAACAAAAGTAAGAGAGAAATGCATTGGTGTTAAATTATCTAATCTCGAGTGCTATAAACAAAATTAAATTGTAGAAATGTCACACCGACTAAATTCAAATTTGATAAGGTAAATGTACATCTAAATATAGAAAGTTTGTCAGCCGAAAATGTAAGTTCGAAAAGATTATTTATTTTTAAAAACCTACCGAAAACATTTTGGTCACAGTTATTTACTGCAATAACAAATTACCCTGAAGTCTAAAATCCAAATACAGTTAAAATAATGCAAAGAAAGCTGCCTTTAAGCAAATCGCAACAAAGTGAGTTAATGAACATAAGCTATTTGTACACTAATATACAAAAAAATCCACAAATAAATAGAATTTATTAACTTATTAAATCGTAAGATTTTATCTTTTTTATTTTTTCATTTTTTCCTTAAATGTTTGGAGACATTTTAAAATTGTTGATGGGTGTATCTTTATGTGTGAATCAAAGTTTATAAAACACAAAAAAGAAATGAAGCCTTGGTTACTTCGTTTGGTTAAATGAAACTGAGGCATGGTGCCTTTTCTTTTAGGTATAGTTAGTCTTACTAGAAAAAGCGCAAAGTGTTACATCAACCCAATATGATAATAAGAAATTTCTACCCGTGTCTAAAAGTGTTTTTTTCTATGTACTAGTATCTGCTTATTTGTCATTTCTGTATGTTTGTGTTGTTTTGCTTTCTTTTCTTTTTGTTGTTCGGTTTCTATACTTTTTATATGCCTTAGAGTAGAAAGTAGAAAACCCTGTCGCCGTACATAGTTTTTTTGTTTTTGTTTTATAATTTTCCGGTACAGTTAGCGTTTGATTTGACTTTTTATAGTGATTTCCATAAATACCGTGATGAACATAATTTACGGGAAAAGGGAGTTAATTCGCGGCAAAGTAGACGAAATATGACATTTCTGAAATGATTTCACATTAGCCATTCAATTATGAAGTTACAAAGGAAAACCTGTCAAATGAATGATCAAACCAAATCCGTATTCGACTCTATATTTTTCAAATGTGCCATTACATTGCGCAGTGCAACAGTGCAACAGTGTCTATCTACCTTAAGTGCAATATATAATTGCAAAAAATGTTTTAATAAACATCCATTTTCACAAGGTTTGTATTGAATTTTTTTAATTAAAAGCAAATTTACCCAGTACACTGATTATATATAATGCAACTGAATAGATTATTTATTCTTAAACTGTCGACTGGGATCATTTACCGGTGGCTTATTCATTTCCTTTTAATTTTACTTCCTAGACTGATCTTAACATTAAATAGAATTAAGAAGAATTCAAACTTAATTTTTCAAACACAAACGAGTTTCAGCGTATTTGAAAAAAAATGGCACCTGAATCAGTTTTCATGGGCCCATGTTACAGAGCTATCGGGTGCATCCCAAGTTCATGGATAGGGGAATGCCCTGTTTTTGTGGGACAGTCAAGTCATAATACGGAAAGCCTAATCGCGAACCGTTTTAAACAAACTGTGCGGAAAACGCTACGCTCTATGTATTATACAGTCTCCTTCTATATATATTTTAAGAAGAGCAGACTCTGTGGGTGTCATATGAAGGGCTAACTTTCCTGCCCTTTCCCATTTATCCGATTTTGCAGTGACAACCAACTCGTTGTCCCCGGTTGTTTTCTTTCCATATCTTTGTTTCTTTCTTCTTCTACTCACATCTTCGTTTATTCGAGTAACCCGTTCTCTTCCTGTTATAGCTGAAATATTGCTCACATGACGTTCAACTTTATCTAATCAATCAATCATATCCAAATTGCACCAAATTTTTACCTTACCACTATTAAGGTCGATTTACACGACGGTGCAAGTTGCATGCGTCTTGAAGCATGATACAAATAATACCGTGTAAACTATATTTTTTGTGTAGCATGCGACTTTTTGAAGTTGCAGGATACACAATTTGGGATAGGACATGTTCTATTTCGTGATACAAGTTGCATGCGTCTTTATTATTCAAATCAATGAATTAAAGGTAATAAAATGTTAATATAGTCGCATGTGACTTTTACACATCGTGTAAACGTAAAGGTTTCTTGATGAAAAAGATGCATGCTTCAAAATGCATGCAACTTGTAATACAATGTAAACGTTTAAGTATCATGATACAAAAGTTGCATTCTTCAAGACACATGCAACTTTTATCGCCTTTAAGCATAGCAAATAAACTTAATTTTATATTTTATTTATTCTTTGGACCATACTTTTAATTTGTATATAGTTGTAAAAATTCTGGTTCGAATCTGCTATGAATAGTTTTTGTGTAAATATTCCGTAAATCCGTTTTTCTGCAACGAGGAGTACACAAATTACACCAGTGTTGGAAAATTGGATTTGGTTTCTTAAATTCATTTTTTTATTTGTTTGTTTCAACATATTTAGATACGCAGTAAGTTATAGCAAGTGTTCAGAAGTTGAAATATTTGAGTCAAATTTAATTTAAAGTATTGTAACAGCTTGCTGATTTAATGACAAAAAGTACTAATTTTTATTTCTCAAAAGGGCAGAAGCAAAAAAATATAAATAGAATTTCTCAAGAGATAACAATATGTTTGAGTATGAAAAAGAAATGAAATGGGGTAAAGGTCAAGGAGACAATATCCCATATCCAGGTTCACGGGAAGATTTACCTCATTTCTTCCTCGATTGTCCGAAATACCAAGATGTCCGCCGAGTTGTTTTTAAAAAAGCTAACGAGGTGTTTAATGAACATCAGTTGAACTTTGATTTTAATGAGCTTTCATCGTTCCAAAAGCTGCAGTTTTTAATTGGTGACCAAGGACTTTTATTTTCTGATAGTTTTGGTTCTAAATGCTGCGCCCTTGGTCAAGAATTTCTTTCCTCCGCTTTTAATATAAGAAATGAAATTTTAGATTTTTAATGTTTAGTATAATATTATGTTTTAATAATATTTCTAGGTACATGTAACTTAGAAGGGTATCACATAAGGTCAATTTTAATATTCATCAATTTTAATGATTGGTATAGATGAGAACTTTTATTGTTTTAAATATGAACTGTTATGTATTATTTTAGATTTGTATTATTGTCATTTAATTATAGATATTAGTTTTAGGACGCAGCCATCAGACCCCTGACGATGGTTGCCCCCGATGTAAAGGGGTAGCTTCCAAATGAATATATATAAATATATTCAAACGACCCAAAACAAAGCATCTAGGGTCACCGTACGGTCTTCAACACAATGAGGAACCTCACATCATACAGCAAGCCCTAAATGGCTCCAAAAAGGTAATAAAGTTAATAAATCAATGGAAACAAACCGCATCTAATAACCCAAATATCCAGAAAGAAGACAAGGACAAGCCAATGACCAACATATTCCTGACTGGGAACAGGCGAAAAAATGCGGTGGGGTTAAACTCGTTTTCTTGGATCCAAACCCCCCCCCCCTATGTGTGGTAAATGGCTAGAAAGTAAATCACACAAAAAGACTCACAGTAAAAATTAACCCCTTTTGGGATTCGAAGGCAGAGATGTTTTTTGATATTGCCTGCCTCCGAATCCCTTATCAACCATGTATAATTCTATTCGGGAATTTTTTATCAAGTATACCCCACCTCGTTCTGGATAAAATAACGTTTGAAGATGGAAACGTACAATATCAGCGATTGTGGAATCAATGGAGGACATGTTTTCCTTCAAGAATCCGTAAAAATATTGAATTGGGCTTGCCTGGTATGGAAGTTACAGCTCCTTCTTTCCGATTGTCGCTTCGAGATGCCTTCGTTTATGCCATTTTGTTGTTCAGAAGTTCGGTCACGTGATCGATATTTTTAGAAGGCACGCACTATAGTCTTTTTCGTGGTAAATTTTTCCCTTCTCTGCAATGTACAAAGAGGCAAAAAAATTATTACGAAAAAGTCTAAAGCACGTTCTGTTGATCACGTGACCGAACTTCTGAAACAACAAAATGGCGTAAACGAAGGCATCTCGAAGCGACAATCGGAAAGAAGGAGCTGTAACTTCCATACCAGGCAAGTCCAGTTCAATACTTTTACGGATTCTTGAAGGAAAATATGTCCTCCTTTGATTCCACAATCGCTGATATTATACGTTTTTCAACTTCAAACGTTATTTTATCCGGAACGAGGTGGGGGTACTTGATAAAAAGTTCCCGAATAGAATTATACATGGTTGGTAAGGGATTCGGAGGCTGCAATATCAAAAAACATCTCTGGCTTCAAAACCCTAAAAGGGATTAAGTAAAAATCAAACTAGAAAAAAGTCCAACTTATCAAGACGAGTACCCTTATAACGAAGTACATAAAACATGAAGATAATATACACAGGTACTGTCCGGACAAATTGAGGTTATTTTTAATCCAAGATATTATAAGAAAATAGTTGGTACATTAAATTTTACAATTTCTTTAGTTTCCGGTCATTATTTTAGCTTGTCTCATTTGTTGGAGATGGTTTGTTGACATCGATACCAAAATGGCGGGTCGTGCTAGTTCTTGGAACATGCTTAAGTTTTTTTGCTTTTGTACTATGAAATATATGTGCTTAGGATATTTTATAAGCTAGACCAATTCGTTAATTGATAATGAATAGGATAACCACAAAAATTAGGATCGCAAGTAAGGCAAAGGTATATTTTTATTTTTTTTATGGTCGTCGCACGAACTTAATTTTATTACGGCAACAAATTCCCGTGCGTGGATTCGGTCTTAACTCTTTTAGTTTTAAGTCTGTTTGGGAAAGTAAATTTATCCAATCCATTTCAATATATGCAAATAAATACAAAAATTGCAAAAAAATCATTTGAAGCACCTTTTTGAATGCAAATTACAATTTTCAACCCACCCTTTCTCAGATTGGTGCAATTTGGGTACCCTGTGCAATTTTGGGTACCCCCGCGTTATGATACATTGTATGTTGGTTTTATACTCTAATCTTGTAATATATGCATTACATTACAGTAATATGTAACAAGTCCCCGGCCAGTAGAAGATATATGCAAGCTAGAAAAGAGACAGTGCACAATATTTACATGTACTTTTATATCTATGGTTGCGTAAAAAATCCTTCTTACTTAATTATAACTAGTAAGTCATAAAAACTGAATGGAAGATAATACAAAATAATTTGTGCAAACATTTGTGTTACTCTAATGTACGGAAGCTTATTAGGGACACAACACAATTTATTTTTACACAACACATTTTTTTTTAATTTGTAATTAAAAATTAATAAATTGTTATTACAAATTAATAAATTGTAATTACAAATTATTAGATTGTTATTACAACTTAATAAATTGTTATTACAAATTAATAAATTGTTATTACAAATTAGTAAATTGTTATTACAACTTAATAAATTGTTATTACAAATTAATAAATTGTTATTACAAATTAATAAATTGTTATTACAAATTAATAAATTGTTATTACAAATTAGGAAATTGTTGTGGATAGGGGAGTTCACTGTCTTGGTAATGCTGATAGCCGATCATTGTAGGCAAACTGTGTGGACAAACTTCACGTTCCATACATTATTATGCCAAACTGTTTATTGTTTTGCACCGAGAACGTGTATTTATTAATAGAATCAAAAGATATTATCAAGACGTTTTACATTCAATAATGGGCAAAGATAATTAAGTATTAATTTGCGGATCCGTGGAGGAGATGGCTCCGATAGATTGAACGTGTTGGGATTCGTTTACACTTACTCTACGAGAGGATGAATCTGTAAAACGAGAGATGGGAGAAGAAGGATTTAAAGTTGAAAAGGTGAAAAGAAGTGTGGGAATTTGGGGATTCGGAGGATTAGTTGGCAGGTGACAATAAGGAGAGTGGAGTCGGAAGCGGGAGAGATAAGTGTGAGGTGTGAGCGAGTGACCCCTTGTTCATTCCCTCCCCCTCCTCTACTGAGTACTCACGGTACTAGATATTCGCTCCCGCCTTTACAAAAAAACTCAATATTATCTGTGAAAACCTAAAACTATTTGTTAAATGATTAGACATAATTTGAAGAAAACTGCCAAAGTGCAGAAATGGTCAGTTGTTATCCTGCACTTTTCTGAAGAAAATGCGGGGATATTGTTTTGGTCCCGTCAGTCTGTCCGTTAGATGAACCTTGTCAGTTGTTCTGTCATTTTTTTTTATTTATGGATTTAATTTTGTTATAGAATTGTTGCATTATAGTCTGCATATTCTGCAGATGCGTAATAAGCTGTTGGATTTTTGATATTGGTCTTGGTTCAAACAAGAGGCCCAAGATGTCGATTTTGACACATGTGAGCTTGTCAGTGGAATTCTTGTTTTCTGGGTCAAACAGAGAAGTGCGGGGATGGCCATCATTTCTGATGGCACCACTTCTACAGAAACCAGAAAATAGTAATCACCAAATTTGGTTTAATTTGACCAGATATCTTCCATACCATCTTCCAGACGCAAAGTAATGCCGTGAAGAATACATGAATAAAGCTAATGCAATATTCCGAAACCAATAGCTCGTCTCCAGGAAGCGGGCATAAAATTGCTATGTCAACAGAAATACATCTTTGTCATCTTTCACTCCTAGATTTTTTGAATTTATTACTGTAGTGCTATTAAATGGGTATTTTCATATTAATTCTGAATAATGCCCATTTACAGTTATTTTGCGTTGTGATCTTCGCCGTAGGCCAATACAGATGATCGAAACCCAATACCACTTTGAGAGGACATTATCTAGGATGAATAGGAAAATACCTTTATATTTTACATTATAAACTGTTGACTTAAAATAACAGGCATTATATGTACAAATCTTAATACAGCTAGGCTGTAGATGCAAATTTCGTTTTTACCACGTCACGGCGGTTTGCGGTATATAACAGATTTCTATCAATTTTTAAATTAAATCTGCTTAACTAGTATATTAAAAATCCTAATATTCAACAAAACTGCATGATTTTCTCAGCTCACCTGACCCTAAGGGTCTGTGTGAGCTATTGCCATCGCTTTGCGCCCATCGTCCATTAGTGTTTAACATTTTCATCTTCTCCTCTTAAACCAATGAAGCAAATTCAACAAAACTTCAAAGGAATACTGTTTTCTGTTCTGTTCTGTTCCTTTATATCCACCCACTATCCGGAGAACACACAGTACATTCTGTGTTACTTAGTGTTACTGCGGTGAATATGTCTCAAATCCAGTAGTTGGTGCTCAGTCCGTTGTAGCAAATACTCGCAGATGAAATATAACTAAGAATAGCTGCTATATTACTAGAAAAGACGAGACGAGGTCAGATATATCATATACAACACAGAAAATAAGCAGTTAATATGTATATGTTAGTGGGTAACTGTAGTCACACTCTATTGACAAGAGTCACAATGTTAATTTCTCTACTTCCTATATTGAAGAATATTACATATTGCCACATCCAAAGCATATACCAATTTTCTATATCTACGTGCAGCTTATATGGAAAAGCAGAGCAATCCAAAATTGAACATTCAATTTTATCTAAGGAGCCATAAAGCAGATGATGCAGTGAGTTTATAAATTTCTTTTGTAGGAGTCTGGAGTCTGGAGCCCTAGTCTTGGAGCCCAAAGCCCTTGTGTGGGAGCCAGGAGCCCGGAGCCCAGAGCCTGTGTTATTCCCAAAGTACTGGGTTTCGATCACCTGTATTGGCCCTCGACAAAGACCTCAACCCAATATAACTCGAAATTGGGATTATTCAGAATTCGTATAAAAATGCCCATTTAATAACACTATGGTAATAAATTTTAAAAATAATTATGGGAGTGAAAGAGCAATTTTAATGCCCCTTCCTGGAGACGACCTATCAGTTTCGGAATATTACAGTTGCCTTATTCATGTATTCTTCGCAGTTTTACTTTGCGCCTGGAATATGGTATGGAAGATCTCTGGTCTAATTAAACCAAATTTGCAGTTTACTACTTTTCTGGTGTCTGTTACGTACCCAGAAGCAAGAGAAACGAATGTCCATTTCGACTGAATATAGTAACTTGATAATTGTTGTAAATTTAAGTTCTGCACTTTGGCAGTTTTCGTCAAATTATATCTAATCACTTAATATTATAGTTTCAGTTTTTCACAGAATATAGTTTTTTGAAAAGGCGAGAACGAATATCAAGTACATTGTACGAGTAAAGGGGGGAGGGAGGGAATGAACAGAGGGGTCACTCGCTCACACTTATCTTTCCCTCCTCCCACTCCACTCTCCTTTTATAACACATGTTACACCTACAAACTAATCCTAATCCCCACTTGCCACACTTCTTTTCACTTTTTCTACAACTTTCTATCCATCTTCTCTCTGCTTTCATTTTACAGATACATCCTCTCGTAGAGCATGCTTATACGCATTCATGTACGTTGAAAATAAAGTGCACAAATATCTCCGAAAAGAACAAAACTTAATCATTTTAAGTGTAAATCCACACTTAACAATTTTAAATCAAGGACAAATAAGCCATTGTGTGTGGAAAACTTGAAGGTCTTATCAAGCCTTCCAAAAAAGGGGTGGGTTTTTTTATCTCCCTTCCGGATCCTCTAGTGAAATACTTTATTCTCTGTGCTCATTATTGAATGTATATCTTGATTCCATTAATAAATACAGGTTCTCGGTACAAAACCATAAACAATGTGGCATAATAATGTATGAAACATGAATTTTGTCCACACAGTTTGCCTACAATGATCGGCGGCCAACATGACCTGGCTTCCTCGAACTCCCCTATCCACAACAATGTCCTAATTTGTAAAAACAATTTCTTAATTTGTAATTACAATTTATTAATTTGTAATAACAATTTATTAATTTGTAATTACAATTTACTAATTTGTTATTACAATTTATTAAATTGTAATAACAATTTACTAATTTGCAATTACAATTTATTAAATTGTAATAACAATTTACAAATTTGTAATAACAATTTATTAATTTGTAATTACAATTTACTAATTTGTAATTACAATTTATTAATTTGTAATAACAATTTACTAATTTGTAATAATAATTTACTAATTCGTAATTGAAATTTACTAATTTGTAATTACAATTTATTAAATTGTAATAACATTTTATTAATTTGTAATTACAATTTATTAATTTGTAATTACAATTTATTAATTTGTAATTACAATTTATTAATTTGTAATAACAATTTACTAATTTGTAATAACAATTTATTAATTTGTAATTACAATTTACTAATTTGTAATTACAATTTATTAAATTGTAATAACAATTTACTAATTTGTAATTACAATTTATTAATTTGTAATAGCAATTTACAAATTTGTAATAACAATTTATTAATTTGTAATAACAATTTACTAATTTGTAATAGCAATTTATTAATTTGTAATTACAATTTATTAATTTGTAATTACAATTTTATAATTTGTAAATACAAATAAAAAAAAATTGTGTTGTGTAAAAATAAATTGTGTTGTGTCCCTAATAAGCTTCTGTACTAATGAACTGTATCCACATACATTTTGCTATTTAGCCCGGTACATGAATCGGTTTTCAGGGGCTCCGGATCAGAGCTTTCGGGCGCGTCCCAAGTTGGTGGATATGCGGGGTAATCAGGTCAAAATATGGAAAGCCTGACTGCGAACCACTGTAGCTAAACTGTGTGGAGAAACCCCACGCTTCATGCAGTATAAAGATCCCTACAATATTGTCTAAAGAGAGCAGAGTAACCGTATAGGAGGCTAAATTTTTTGCACCTACCCATTTCTCTTCTTTTTCAGTGGCAATCAAAATTCGTTGTCCCTTCCATCTTTGTTTCTTTCTTCTCTTACTTGTATTTTTTGACTTGATTAACTTGTTCTCGTCCTTATATGAATATTGCCCATTGGACGTTAAACTCTATCTACTCACTCAATCAATCAATCTTGCTATTTAGCCGTAAAACTGAGGTATCTCAAATATGTCTTTAAATAAAAACTACGACATAAGAACTTTCAAATAAACATCAAAGGGATAATTTATCATCTCCAAAACCCTGTTATACAGAAAGAATCACTCAGTAAAACAAATGTGTGAGCGCTTTGATCATGAAAGGAGAAGATTCATTACTTCCTGTAGGACAAACATTGGTAAAATTCAAATCTTCTACGGATACAGGTAATAAGTGTGTGCATGTATATTCATTCCATCATACCAAGATGTTAAGTAGTTTGCTAGGGAATTTTTTGTTCAATTGCTGAGTAGTAAATGGAGGACACAAATGAAACATCCGATCTCAAAAATCTCTAAAAGATAGATTAGAAAACTCTTCGGAGGTTTGTACGTCGACCTTGTTTTTCTTTTAATTAAGTATTGATTTCTGTTTTGGAAATAAATGGAAAGGGGGGGGGGGGTATATTCACAACGTTGAGCAAAGATACCCTATCATGTCTACGTGTTTTAGCTGTTGCCAATCTCTATTCATAACGTTACAACGTATTTTCTCCAACTGCGTGATAACCCAGTTGGTTAAAAATACGTATTATTCTTAATACACACGTTGGTTAAATTTCTGCGTGAAGATTCCCGCAACGTTTCATTTCATTCATAAAGTCTATTGTGACGTCATTGTTACTTAGCTTTCAGATAGCGCGACCAATGTTGACAACCGTGCTGAACTATTGAATCTGCACCCGAAACACAGTAAAAGTAATTGGAGAAACAATATATCCTTCCGTTTGCTCGCGGATTACGATATTTCTCCATTTTCGATAGTTAAATTTATGCTCGCTAAAGCTTTCATCTTGAAAATCACAAATTTAACTATCTGGAACTGGAGAAATATCGTAAAAATCCACTTGATCCGGATGGATATCTTATATATATATATATACAATTTAACCAAGCTAAATTTAAACTTATATATTAACAAATATCAGCTGACTCTTGTTGCATCAAACTATTCTAACAAATTTTTGTGATTTCCCTAGCAAGGGCACAAGTCGATGCAAATCATGCTTTTCTCGTAACAAATGAAGCAACGACTGCAAACAGATGTACCTTTACACCTGTAAAACGTCTGATGACATCATTCCAGTACAAAGAACTTTTTCGAGACCGTTGCTTCCTTTCGCCAACCGAAATCCAAGGGTAATGCTAAAGAAGGTTATGCTAGATTGGATGCTATTCAAACTTTTGATTTTAAGCTAGACCTGAGGGCATGCATCTTCGCTAGCCAAGGGTAAAAATTCCCTATGCCGGTGAAGATGGGGGGGGGCATGTTGTTGAAACACGATTTACTCGGTGGTATCTGAACAAGGCAAGCCCCATTGGGTGTTGTCAGTTTGATACATAATTGGGTGCTAAGATCCCCTTGGCATGAAACGAGGTAAGTATGACTCCTGTGCGATCTTTGTTTTTGTTGCACAAGCACCTACACTTATAAGATATCATCTTATTCAAAGTAAGTGTCACAAAGACAGCTATTGTGCAGTAATTGATTCAAGTTTTTCGAATCATAGATATGGTAGATTTGTAAAGCAAGTCCTGAATGAAACGGTAAAATAAGTATTAACAGAAACAGTACATTCTGCTATTGATCAAAATTTACGGGGCATTTCCAGGAACAGACGTGGTATCTTTTGCAGACTCAAAAGCGGAATCGTCAAGAAGCCAGTACAAAAAAAAACACTGTCAGAGATTGAGGTATATTTGATACAGAATGAGATAAATTTGATACTTGATCAGGAATACATGTAGGATATCGGTTTATTATATAACTGTTTCAATAATTCACATGATGTAAAATAACGGAAGTGCATGCAGAATATTCGCGTTAAACATTATTGAATGTAGAGAAGGAACCGAATGCACCTCCGCCTTTATACCTGTTGCAAAAACGAAACCGTCTAAAAGTAAAATCGTACTACTGAAAATCTTGAAGTCACCATGATGACTTCAGCAATGAGTCTTGTTCATACCTCACATTAAGTTCAAGACGACCCTCGTTTGAGTGGAATTCATTGCTAGATGTCGAGCAATGCTACATCCATCTTTTTTAATTTCATGGTTTGACATGCCATCACCGCTATAATTGAAAAATAGAATAAAAAAGATAACAGGAAACACCTACAATGGCCGAAAATATTTATTGCATCACAGAGGTTTTCTCCAATTATTCTTGAAGTCTATATATGTTGTGTAGCTATATTTTCAAGTAGCTGGGAGATATTTAGATTTTTTTTTCAAGTAACTGTGCTAATGTGAACACTTTTTTTTGTCAATGAACAAATCATCTCTTAAAAAATCAAGTTAGAAAGAGTCTGAACGAATCATCGTGTTCAGACGCTTAAACCTCATCACTGTCATCCTTTATATGTTTCAATAAATAGTTGGTCTTTGTGCAAAATTTTTACTATTGATTGCAATTTATGTTGCTATCAGGAGTTACATTTGTAGTTGTGCTACTTTAAGGTTTTTGGTACTTCTATGGACGTTATTTTGCGTTTATTTTTGGTAACATTTTAAGCCTTCAATTTACAAAAGACACAAGCAGACCAATCTATTCTTGGTGATTTGGACCTTGTCAGGACTTAGCTATTCAATGACGGAGTAGTGTCTGAACCCTGAACCCATTTAAATTGTCGTAGCAAAAGAATAAAGAGGCACCTGATTGTGTTGTTAACTTGTAAAATAATTGTTGGTTGAACTACAGAGTTGTTCTGAAGTTGAATTCTGGCATATAATACAACATTATCGATTGATAGAGGGTCTTTTGAAGATGGGACTTTTTCTAACAGGAATGAGTTGTTCGGATATACCTTGTGATCAATATAAGAAGTCATATAAAAAATAATATATATAATGCTTATTTCTATAAAAATAATCTTTTCATGAGCACCATTCGATACTTTATCAGGAGTGCATTCTTAGAACAGCGCAAATCTCTTTATCAATGCACGAAATAATATTATCAGATGTATATAAAAATCAGGTTAGATAACTCTCCTGTCAAATGTTTGAATTTATATTTTTTGGTGAAATAATATAATTAGTATGTCTAATAATAGATAAAATAATTAATTTTAGAACTTAAACATGCTTTCTGCACAATGTTTTTATGCCCCCAGATCGAGGATCAGGGGGCATATTGTTTTTGTCCTGTCTGTGTGTCTGTATGTCTGTGTGTCTATGTGTCTGTCTATGCGTCCGAAACATTAACCTTGGCTATAACTTTTGAACTATATAACGTAGACTTTTGATACTTGGCAAGTGTATAGGTCTAGTCAAAAGGAACATAAATATGCAAAAAAAAACTAGGTCAAAGGTCAAGATCGTAGAGATCAAAAAGGGGTAAAAATCGGAATCTGGGGGCATATGTAGTGTTTCACAAACACATCTTGTTTATTAAATATTTGGATGTAAAAAATGCCAGATTTTTAAACATTTCATATGACGATAAACTTACTTTTTCGGTAGGTTAACTTGGAAACCCACTAGAACCCATCTAGCATAAGAGAGATTTATAATTAACATATCTGCAGTGCAAGTTTCATTACAATCGGAATTGTGGAATTTTTTGGATTTACTGTTAAAAATTTGTACTTTTTGCACGTGTTCTTTCGATTTTGACTAGAGTTATGTTCCTTGGCCACAAATTCTAAGTTTTTCCCACTTTTATTGTGCTGCCATCTAGCGTTAATTGATATGGAGAATAATAGGATATGGAGTAAAAGCACATGAGACAAAGTCTCTACAAATACATGGTAAAAAACAAGCAAAGGAACAACGCTTTAATCGTTGTTTTCATCTTGAAGTCACCATGAGGCCTTCAACAATGAGCTTTGCTCATACCTCACAGGAAGTTCAAGACGGCCCCTAGCACCGGTTTAAGCGAAATTCTTTGCTAATTGTCGAGCAACGCTACATCCATGCCTTCATTGGTCATGGGTGCGGGATTGTCAATAAACATCAATTAAACTGGCCAAGTGCTCTTACAATCACTGGCATATACCTAGTACATTTTTTGTATATTTACAGGTAAATGTACAAATGAATATTTTGTATGTCTACTTTCTTTGGACACAAATATCTTTGTCGTGCAACGGATGACAGTAATTCTAAAAGCACTTCGCCAGCTAATATCATTTTAATTTGTTGACGATCCCTCATCCATGGGCTAATAAGACATGGATTTGACATTGTTTGAAAATTAGCAGTTAATTCCGCTTGGACAAGTGTTTAGACCGTCTTGAAGATTCTATGAGATATGAGAAAATCTCATTGTGGAAGGCTCACGGTGACTAGACCGTATCCCAAGTCTGAAAAAGCGGTTAGAAACTGAGTTCGATGTACTCATCGGTATATCAGTAATGTTTCTACATTTCTAAATTGCTTAATATATCTACTTTATGGAATCATTTACAATATGTTAAATTTCCGGGGCAAAAGGTCATAATACGTCACGAAAAAGATGTCGACTACAGTGATAAAAATGTCATAAAATGCCTTGACTTAATCAAATTAGCACAAGCCAACGTATATATATTTATAAAATTTAATTGAAATGTTAGTATTTACCTTTTTGTGACTTCTCATTAAGAATAATATAATTGTCTACATTTTTTATTATTTAAAGCCATCAGTTACCTGACATGAAGAGCCTACCGATCAAAATACTAAAATGCGTATCAATTTTATGAGGACAGATGAAGTTAAAAAATATAATGGAAGTATCAGAAGTATAAGTACATTCTTTTGCACTTTACCACGTATAAAATATTATTAAAATGTTAAGAAATAAAAGTGAACTGTTGTTAGCCTTGTTTCTCTCACCTGAAGTAATCGGCGAAATTAAAGTTCTAAAATGAAATATTACAGTCGATGTAGTAGTATGTGGTCATTGAAACACTCAAGCTCCCTTACCATGGCAGGGTGACACCTCATAAGGGGGATTATAATAATATATTAAACAATTATAAATAATAAAAATATTTATATACATATATTTATTAATTATTAAAATATTTGATAAATATCATTGCACATAACCCTAGTCGAACCATTTTTACAGGATAAACCCACCTATTTACATATAATTTATTTATCAAACAATACAAAGAATTGTATGAAACAAAATGATTCTATAGACAAGACTATGACATTTAACATCAATATATACCATACTGATGATTATTTAAGACATGAGTTCAGTCAACAATCATTTCCAGTCTCCTCTCCCTCTGAATTTGATTCATGAAGTGTGTTGACTGCAACATTTTTGAAATTGTTCTTGCAGTCATCACCCCTTCACATGGGCATGCATCAGTGCAAGGTAATTCTGCAGATTTACATGAACACCTGCTTGAACACATTAATGCTTTGCAGCCGCATCTAACAATTTCAGCAATGGCCTTCGGCATTGGATCATTTGTCATAAGTATTGGACGTAGTTTTCCCGATTCATCTACAACCCACCCATGACCTTCGGGACCTGGTATATCTGGATTTGGATCTAGAGATGATATCCAGAGCTTGTGATGATACTCTGTCCTTTTAAGGTGCTGAAACAGGGCATCTCTAGTTGGTGGAAGAGATTCGTTCTTTGTCCCTTTACTTGCAAATAACTTATACCGTAATTCATTGCAAGTTTTATTTGTTGGAGCACCTTCATAAACACTTGCAATAAACCTTTCAATATCACGCACAATTTTACCTAAAGGATGCCTACCTAAATTTCCTACAGCAGATGAAAACAAGTTAGAGTGTCTCCGTAGTAACTGCCAAGGCTTTACCTCACTTTGACGGACAAAACAGCTAGATGTGTCACAGCCTGTTATAGCGTGAAAGGCAGGCAGTGCTCTACATATCGTCAAGCCTAACGACCTTCCAATCAAATGTGGTGGAAAAGGGCGTCCACCATTTGACTGACGAGACCAAACTTAAGCCCCAATATCAGACGCAAAATACGACAGAAGAACAAGGACATCTGTATCTGGACAATGTACAACTATGCGTAGAGACCCATAATTTGAAGCTTTAGATGCATGAAAGATTATGCGTGTATCTGCTTCTTCGTGGCCGCATGACATCGGAGAGACCTCAACGCACCTGTCTTTCTCAATTAAAATGCCTTTCTTTCCATCTGTTAGGCCACCACCGACAATAAAAGTCTGACCACCAGAGAGCAACTGAGGAACATTGGTTTTCCAATATACAGTTAGGAAATTTGTAAGATGTGCCTTGTTCTCGGATTCAGAGATGAATTTGTCCCACTACAGGGTGATGTGTGTTTGATCGTTAAAAATGGTCTGTCGATTACCACGACCAGATCCACGTCTACTCCTTTCACCAGACTTAATTGACCTCTTGGCATTTAAGTATTGGTCAAAAACGATATCAACTCGTTTATAGCCTGGGTGTTGAAAGTATCGCAGAAACGATTTTGTAACAGTCTGAGCATACTGTCCAAATGTGTTTGCTCCGGCATACTTCAACATTTGGATAACAGCCATTCCATCAACAACTGAACATATTTGTATATCAGTGTCCAGATTGCCACAGACCTGAGAATCTGCTATTTTGTCTGGTTGTTGAAGCATTAGATTTTTCTGACATTTCGCCAGAGATCCATCTGATTTGGCAAGAGACCATGGAACAGGAGAGAAAGCTCATCCTGAAACAGATCTGACAGAATTATGATGCGTTTCTGGGAAATAACAAATAATCTTCCAACCCGTCGATTCGGGTGCGATTGCTTAATTAACATTTTTGGGGCTTATTAAGCAATATTTGGGAGACTACTAAAAGTAGCTTACCTCAGGCCCCATGCTGAATCTCACAGCAACAGTTCCAACAATTGAGCCAAGGTAGTGTATAAGGA
Source organism: Modiolus philippinarum (assembly GCA_002080025.1). Lineage (NCBI taxonomy): Eukaryota > Metazoa > Mollusca > Bivalvia > Mytilida > Modiolidae > Modiolus > Modiolus philippinarum. The sequence goes on from MJUU01070107.1 coordinate 113,400, forward strand.
ACTGCTTTATTAGTATAACGATACTTTAAACAATAAATCTTTAAATACTATTGATGCAAAAGATAACGCAGATGCTCATAGAGAGAACGTTGAATTGCTTTTAAGCATACCAGGCTAACTGAAATCGTTCATGTTTATCACATTAAGGGTTTAACTTTAGAATTAATCAACCCTTTTATTACAAAACAATAAAAATTTAAAACTTAAATCTTTTTACGGAAAAGGAATACAACAACAAGGGAAATAATCCGTGTTTTAAATGACACAGAACATAAACTACAGTATTCGGCTACTTTATTACAAAATTTTGGATTCTTTTTCAGAAAATTTTTTTTAGGGGGGGGCAAATTGATTATGAAATAACCATAAAATGACACAATTATATCAAATCCGTGTTTATATATAAACATTTCATTGATAAAAACACTTGAAATCAAACAAATCACAAGATGACGTCATCACTTGTAGGAGCCAATAATATCGTTCTGCAGAAAGTAAATTCACAGTGACTTCGGTATTTAGTTATCTGCCCTTGAGTTTGCAATATCAAGTCATGGATTAAAAAAACAGGGGTATTTTCCTATATAGATATCAACAAAAATTACTGATATACCGATGAGTACAGCGACATGTCATTTTCAGCCTTCGGTTGACGGTCTAGACCTACAAGTTGAAAAAAACAAGCGTTAATCCATCCATTGTTTGGTATTACCATGTGTTTGTATTTTTAATTTGCATTTACTTCATATCCATTCATTGTTTATTTTAGACTGGGGTGTGTCTTTAATCATTTTACGAAAGGATATGGAGTAAATAAACACGAGAACATAACGCATATGTTAACATTCTCTTGAAGTGTGGTGATCGTAAAGGATTCTCCGGAAGAGAGATATATGCTCTCTATGTATATTTCTGTTATGGTGTACTCTTTCATAAGAGACTTTATGTATGCTCTCTATATATACTTCCGTTATGGTGTACGTTCTTAAGAGACTTTATATGTATTCTCTCTATATATATTCCGTTATGGTGTACTCGTTCTTAAGAGACTTTCTGGTATGGATATCCCATCTTGTTTCAAAATTGTGGAATCTTATTTTTTGTCATTTCAAATTCTATTCTGACCACCTGTTTATATTGCCCACATTTCAGTTTTTATAATGCCAAACTTTTTTGCATTTGAATCGATGATCATGAAGGCCTTATGGTTGTTTATATGCTGTTGTTGTTTTCTGTTATTCTTTTTGTCAACGGTTGACAGCAGTTGTAAGAACACTTTGCCAGTTGATTTGTTGTTTAATGAATTCACGAGTCTCGACATCAAGCAACGAATTCCACATAACCACATGGTGGTATTGGCTATCTTGAACTATCTAGTATGTGATATTAACCCGAATTATCCAGTCGTTATATTCCACTCACTACGATCGCTTCATTAACAGCCCTCGAAGAAGGAGAGAATCGGATATGGAGAGGGATTGAATTATTCGAGTTAATGTGATATAGGAAAAACTCGGTCATTGTTGAAGGCCTCATGGTGACTTCAAGATGAAGAATAATAAAAGAGTTGTTCATTGCTTTGTATTGCCATGTATTTGTGGTAACGTTGTCTCATTTCCGTTTACAAAAAATCTTATCAGTTTTATTGAAAATAACAGAAGACCACAAGATAAGGAACACTTATCGCTGTACAATTCATTCTTATATATTTTCTGTAAATGGCAACGTAGATCGGAAATGCTTTAATATATGTCTAATTGGTTTCAGTTTTTCACAATTGTAGATATTTCAATATTTATTTTCCTGCAAATTCTTTCGCATATCAGTTTTCAATATATAATGTCGAACTTAGAGTGATTTATGCCAGTCTTCACCATTCAAGTCCTTAAATTGGCAGTGTGACGGATGCACAGGTTAAACAGGTCACGTTTCCCATACGGGAACATCTAATACTTTATTCAACGAACTCTATGCGTGTCATAGACTTCATAATCAAAATATACTCTAATTACAATTAATTATTAGCATGATTGTTAAATTGGTGTCGGTCTTTTTTATTGTTTGTTACTTATTTGACTTGATCGGACGTCGAAAACTTGATGGTCTGCATATACTAATATGTATTTATTTTTAATTTTTTTTTGCTACGTCTTAGCTTTCTAGTTTAAAACAAGTTTTCCGAAAGAAAACGAAAATAAGGATAGGCCCATGGACGACTGGGAAACTAGAATTTGTATCAAATTTGATGATTTAATATCCTATTGTTTATTTTCCAGTTTTCCCAATCCAAGTCGTACAAATATCACAGCTGATCCGATATAATACAGCATCCCCCAAATACGACTTCACATGAGGACAAACGTCTGAAATTAAATTCCGTAAATTCTATGACGACGATCATGAGTTGATTTACCGGTGCCATGTTTCAGTCATGCAGCCCGCAACTAAAAAAACTAATCTGGACTAGATTCAGCATTAATTGTTTTATTTAAACCAGCGGTTTGACTTTTTCTATTCTGAGATTGAACTTTAAACATAATTTCTCACATGTCGCGAGATGCATACAGAGCAGTAGACATGCACTTGCCTTGTCGACTCACCTTGTCCCGCTCATTGATTTTTCCCTAATTGTCTTTGTTAAATTGGTCATTTTCTGAGAACCATCGCCCATTTTGTGTCGTTTGAAATAAAGCAAAACTTCTTATCTTATTGATTAGATATAATGAGCCTCCTAAAAGAATTGAGGACAACTTTCATTTAATATAAGAAAATGAACTCCACCGGAAGTATACTACTAGCAAAAATCAACTTTCACTTTCACTGCCATCCCGTGAAATGATCATATCATTGTTTTTAACAAAACAAATTCATTACGACTGATAGGAATAAAATAAAGATTTTTGGGTACCTAATATGGTTAGCTTTCAAACAGAATGCTGGTTAATTACATTGGATACAGAACTATCATCCCATAGAAATATCCATACGTGCGAGAGATGTATGCTCTCTATATTTTTCAGTTATGGTGTACTTGTGCGTGAGAGAATTTCTCATATGGATATACTATTCATACTTTCAAATTTTGGCATTTATTTTCGTAATTTCGAAATGTAATCCAGACCACCTGTTTTAAGTGCCCACATCTCACTATTTTTTAACACCAAGTTTTCTTACATTCGACTTGATGAGTGCCCTGTGTTTGTCTATAAGTTGTAATTGTCCACTAGCTTAAGATACTAGTGCTTTTGTCGGGCAAAGATGACAGTGATTGTAAGAGATTGCCAGTTTAATTGATGTTTGTTGACAATCCCAAACCCATGACCAATGAAGATATGGATGTAGCGTTGCTCGACAATTAGCAAAGAATTCCCCTTTAACCGGTGCTAGGGACCGTCTTGAACTTACTATGAGGTATGAGCAAAGCTCATTGTTGAAGGCTTCATGGTGACTTCAAGATGAAGAATAATAAAAGCGTTGTTCCTTTGCTTTTTTTAACCATGTATTTGTAGAGACTTTGTCTCATGTGCATTTACTCCATATCCTTTTATTCATCAATTGATGAAGTACAAATGTACCATTTCAACATGCAACCCGGTCGGAAGAATTTCCTGTTGGTGGTATGATACCATAACGATTTCGTTAGCGCATATCCTTGTTATATCTCATAGTTGTATATGTAAATTGGACTATTTCCTGCATGATGGAGTTAAAAGATGCCCGTTAGCAGATATGCATAATACCTATATAATTCAGTTATATGGTTTCTTCTTTAAAGAATATCTGATATGAATACTCAATTATACTTTCAAATTTGACATTTTATCAAATAATTTCATTGTGACTATTCTGTCACTCACTATTTTTTTGTTATACCTTTAGCGGGTGGTATATAGTGATCATGGTGTCTGTTCGTTCGTCCATCCGTCCGTTCGTTATTTCGTCCACCATAGGGTACATACTTTGTACCGACAACTCCTCTTTGACCACTTTGTGAAATTCAATGAAACTTTCACATGCTATGTTCAGTACATATTGCCATTGTGCACCAGCTATTTAATTTCCATGCAGTTTTCTTGCAATGTACTCGGTGAGTGCCTGTGGTTATTTTAACGTTGTGATTGCAAATCTTCTATTAGTTTTTCTTCGGGCAAGGAAGTCATGTGGTCAAAACGCTTTGCGAATCAATTTTATGTTTGTTGACGATTCCACATCCACCGGTAAAACCAACATAAATGTTCCGTATTTCGGCATTTAGCAATGAATACCACTCAAACCTGTGTCTTGAATCGTCTTGAACTTACCAAGAGGTGTTAGCAATGCTGATTGTTGGATACCTCATGGTGACTGCAAGATTAAGAACAAGAATAACAGCGTAGATCCATTGTTCAGTTTCACCATGTATTTGTAACGATTTTGTCTCATGTGCATTTACTCGATATTCTTTAAACTTCAACTTCGTTATACTACGCTTTCGTGTTTGTTAGCCAGTAGCAATCCCTGGTAAAATGCTCCTTTTTGTGTCAAAAACAACAGAAATAAACATTTCTGATTAATATTTTAAACGTGATTTCAGTCATGGCGTCATAAATTAAACTGTTTAAATAAAATCATTTTATATTTAACCTTTTCTTAAGTTGGAATTTGTAGCCATTTTTTAACCCATAGAACATTATTATTTGTTCGTTGATGAGGGAAATTCTTAGATTTATTGTACATAGTTGGTATGCATATATAAGTAAGTGTCCCGTAGAATGTCATTGCAACAAATTATACTTTAAAACTTTAAAACTGCGACGTGCAAGTTTAAATTGGACCCGTACTCAGGTTGTATGAAATATTCCGCATTACTAGTATACATATAAAATCAGATCATTTTTTGCTTCTTTTTGTTTTGTTTTGTTTGTTTGTTTGTTTGTTTTTTTTTTGTTTTTTTGCTTTTTTTTGTTTGTTTGTTTTGTTTTGTTTTTGTTTTTGTTTTTTTTTAGATTCCCTCATTCCATGGCATTTATCATTAATTTCCATTTCGATGCCATTTTTTACGTCATGTTGACATATTTGTAGGTTTGAATGCAAAGGAATGGACATTTTTGGTCTTTCAAGTACATGTACATGTTCATGTACATATAAGTTACGTAAGTTACATGTAGAAAGATTTTTTACGAAACGGGATAATATAGTGTTATAGTGTTAAACCGGTGCTAGGGGCCGTCTTGAACTTGCTATGAGGTATAAGTAATGCTCATTGTTGAAGGCCTCGTGGTGACTTCAAGTTGAAGAACAACAATAAAAGCGTTGTTCCATTGCTTGGTTTTACCATGTATTTGTAGAGATTTTGTCTCATTTGCATTTACTCCATATTCCTTCATTGTTAATTTTTTAACTATAACTTTTTTCTATGAAGTCATTAATAGGTAGAAAAATGTTTTGTAATATAAATAGAATAATTTTGATTAAATTTATTGAAAAAAGAATCTTGAAATGTCTGACAAAATAACTAAAATAAATGGCAAAGACACAAAGGATGCACCAAAAATACCCAAAACTACTGATGATGTTCTATTGTCTGTTGCGCACGTTTTGGTTGCCTTGAACGATGACGTTTCTTTCTCGTCAATTGCTATTTGCGTTTCCAATTTCTTCAAATCGTCATGTAAAACATTTTTCAACTCTTCTAAGGAATAATTTGAATACTTTGAATAATCTTTTGTCGAAATGATATCTCCACAGGTGCAATTGCATTCTTCCATAGTACACTGAGTTCCCGAATTAAAGTCTGATACACTGACAAGGAAATCTAGATAAATATAGAATAGATACAAGTTTAGCTCTTTTTAAAAAGTTTCCCGGCTTATAGCAGCCATTAAAAATAATTCTATTAAATGATTTGTAATAACTGATTTTTTGCAAAATGAAAGAGTATGGCGGGTTATTTTGTTGTTTATAAAGCGGACTTCAACAATTTTCAATCAATTTCTCACATCGAGAACAGTCACTGAGTTATAGGATTGGTTTGTCAGTACTCAACTACATGATTTTAACTTAATGCGACCTGACCTCCAAGATTCTGTGCATTTTTGTTTCCGACCCGGGTTTCCCATCACTTGAGTTGATTTAAAGCTGAAAATTCTATAGAATTTTATAGAAATGCAAAGTTAACATTTTGACCATGTTCTTTATTAATGGTCCCAAGTAAAAGTGTCATTAACATATCTGTATAGCTATATGGACCATTACCAGGTGATTTTCCCGATGGTAATCCTGGGGAACCGAGACTTGCTTGCAACCCCATATCGGCGACCTCAGTAGTTTCATGCCATGTTTTTAGTAGTTTCAGCCGTTTTAAAAGTCCGAGGCATAAAAAGTGAAATCTGGTTAAAAAATACATGTAAATGAGTTTGGTTTAAATAAGATATAAAAAAAAATCGCAGAAAGCTGAATTACCTTTCACCATGAGTTGAATGTCGATAGACGAGTTAAATTTATAAAAAAATATATTTTTGTAAAGTACATTTTTTATCTATAAATTTAAAATAACTAACTACTTAAGCTGGATATTAATAAATTGTATATATTGCTATGTTTTTTTCAACATCAGTACATATAACATAGACAAAAAGCGTCTTAAAAAAAATCTTTTGTATTTCATGTCATATGTAAATAATATTTGCTCATTTTTTAGGTATATCAATTAACGCCAGATGGCAGCACATTCATAGTTGAAACACTAAAAATTTGTGACCAAAGGAACATAACTCGCAACAAAGGAACATAACTCGAGTCAAAATCAAAAGACCACGCGAAAAAACTACAAAAATTTACATGTTTAACAATAAAGCCAAAAAATTTCAACGGTCCGATTGTAATGAAATTTGCATTGCAGATATGTGAAGTATAATTCTTTTATACGCTAGGTGGGTTTTAGTGGGTTCCCAAGTTAACATACTGAAAATGCGGTTTTATACATTTTTTGTAGAAAATTACCATCATATGAAATTTCTAAAAATCTGGCATTTTATTATATCCAAATATTTAATATACAAACATTGTGCAGAAAGAATGTTCACATTTCAAATTAAATATTTTACCTATATCAAACATTTAATTACATTATTTCACAATAAAATATCAATTCAAACAAAAGGTCACAGATTTTTATCCGGGGAGTTATCTAACCTGATTCTTCCGTAAATGATGGTTTACAGTTGGAGATGACCAGTGTGAGATCGAAGCACGCGACCACATCTCACAACGGTGAATGACCAACCAGACGTTTTAATTTAGTGATACAACAATCGTAACCATGACTTAACGTCATAAAACACCTGACGTCACAATGTAAAGAATACTCAAATGGCGACAACGTTGTTCAAACAGTAAAGGTTTCCGGACGTTTCTTTTTGCTTTTTACGGAAGAAATAAGTACTTTCATAAGATCAAAATTAAAGATCGGGATATCTTTCGCTCGTGTAAGAAATTCTTCGTCTTTTCCTCTCGTTCCGCTACGCTCCACTCGAGAAAAGACGAAATTTCTTACACTTGCGAAAGATATCCCGATCTTTAATATGACCTTATGCAAGATCCTATTATTCTTTACTGATATGCCTACATTTCTAGACCGATTTTCATGAAATTTATTTCCACTGTTGAGAGGAGTTTGATAAAAAAATTTCCCCATAATTTAAAAACAATTATATAAATGATGAAATTAATGACTTAATTATAAGAAACATAAATAAAGACAACATAATATGTTAAGTAGTATGTATCACTGCCACTATTTAAAAAAAGTTCAAATTGTTAGCAACAATTTACATGTAATATTTTAATAAATTTTTAAGTTGAAATAATTAGAATTTTTTTTCTAAATCTTGAAAATTGTGATAAAAAAACAACTGTTTTTCAAGATTTTTTTAAACCATTGCATGCATAATTTTATGAACATCTGATCAGATATGATATAAAAACAATGTCTAAAACCTTTTTATACACAAGGAACGCTAAGGAAAATAACACGGACTCGACAACTCTCTGAGAGCCCGCGCGGAGCCCAAAGATACTCCTATCAGAAAATCTAAAAGACCATAATTTAAAAAATATTAGAAAATGATTTCTTTACATGTAGCTTAATTATATGGCCAGAAGGGTCGCTGAACCTTTTGTGTCACCAGGCTTTTGATTCGTCCATCGTCCGTCTGTCCTCTTATCGTAAGCATTTTTTGACAATTTTCTCTTCTGAAACTACTGACCAACTTAAGCCTAAATCCTAGAAACAGTATCTGATTTCAAATTATGTGAAAAGATTCCGAGAAAGATTCAACATAACTGTAATAACTTCGAAAATAACACTTAAGGTAATTGCAGTGTATTATTAAAGACTCCAGTACCGTTATAGATAGAAAAAATCTATTAATAATCAACATGACAAAACTTACTTTAGCTACAATTTATAGTTCGTCATGCAGCTTTTTTAGTACTTCATTATTTTTTCTAAAAGACTAAAACAAATACAGATCATGTTTAAGAAAGAATATGCAATTATATAAGACCTACCCACATTTGTTCGCAGATTCTAAAAGTGAATATTGAGGTTATTTGGACTGTCTATATACCAGGTGTGCGGCACAGGCTCTTGAGAACCTCTAGTTATTCTTGCGTTCTAGTTTTCTAATTTTTTACCTTCTAAAATATTGATACTTGAGGTTTTCATAGGTTTCTGATAGCCCATGTGTGTGATTTTACGGTGGTTTTATGTGGCAATGATGGGTTCATAGGCCGACTGAAATTAATTTTCGACCAAAAGTTTTGACAGTCTCTGATTGGAAAAGATAATTTGATGGTTTCCCAACACTGAACAGGGTTCGATATCTTTATAAATTAACATACATTTGTCACTTCTACGAACTGTTTTCAATTTTTTAATTCTTTAAACTTCAAAACATTAGTTCTACAAAAAGACAAATTATAATACTGTTTCGTACTAACGATAAAATATGGATATTCCATTTAAAAGTGGAATTCATTCCAAGATCACCTTTATTACACAAATTAAAGGAGCTCTTAAATCAATGCAAATTCTATCATAATAGAATAATATGTAGCCACCTCGGATGTTGTACAATATTGCTAGAAATGCTTTTAAAAGTAAAAAGTGGCTAAGCGTTTAAAAGATTTTATAAAGGACTGTGAATGGCAGAACAACACACATCTTTTGACCACTTAACTAAGAATTTAAGTGCCGATAAGAACACACATTCTATACACAAATTTTACAAAGAACACTTTGAAAGCCTCTTTGAACAGGCCCGGGGACAATGATAAATAAAAAATTATTTTAACATGCAGTATCTACACCAAACAAAAAATTTTGTTCAAAACTAAGGGGTATCTCCATCTCGCATAGCTATGTCCTTAGCTGATTTTGGCTTTTCTTTTTAGCTCACCTGGCTTAAAAGGCCATGTTAGCTTTTGCGATCACTTTGCGTCCGTCGTCTGTCTTCCGTCCGTCAACAATTTAAAATTCTTCTTCTCTGAAACCACTAAGCCAAATGTAACAAAACTTGACTTGAAAGTTCACCAGGGTATGGCTTCTCAAAATTGTGTTCGATTAGTCGGCTGGTCAAATAAAATTAAAATGATCAGCATGATTAGATCTACCCATCGTGCGATTTTGAAGAAAATCTGAAACCCATCTCGGAGTAATAGCCCTTTTCCGTAAAATTTCAAAATTTTTGCATTTTTTCATTTGAAAAAGTATAAAAGATAGAGGTCTAGTGAAAATTGCAAAAATGTTCAGCATATCAAGATCTACACACCCTGGAAATTTGAAGAAAATCCATAAACCCTTATAGGAGTTATTGCCCTTTTTTCACGGAATTTAAAAAAAAATCATATTTTTCGTCTTTTATTTGCAAAACTATAGAAGATGAATGTGAAGTGTAAAATGTTGAAATGTTTGCCATGTCCTGGCGACTTCAAAACTGGTGTTGAAAATAGTTCGTAGACCGCCATTTTCAAAATGGCCGCCAAAAAAGGCGGGAAAATTCAACATTGTCGGATTTCAATGGAACTCGGTTTCCATATGGGTATTGATGTCGCAACTTCAAAACCGATGTTAAAAATTATTTTTGACTGCCATTTTCAAAATGGCCAACGAAAAAGCCGTGAAAATTCACCATTATATGATTTTAATTAAATTTGGTATTCATATATTGCTGGCGGCCATTTTCAAAATGACTGCCAAAAAGGCGGGAATTTCAACATTGTCCTATTTCAATGAAATTTGATTTCCAAATAGATACTGATGTTGCGACTTCAAACCGATGTTGAAAACTGTTCGCTGACCGCCATTTACAAAATGATGTTTCGACTTCAAAACTGGTGTCGAAAGTGGTCCTTAGCAAGAACGTTTTTTGTCAAAAAAGCTCAACAAAGAAATATAGTAAAACATTATCAGACTTTAAATACAGTTCAAGATATTGGTGGTGTTCGAGCTACAAAAGTTTGAGAGACTTAAGATCAACTGTATGACTTACAATGTAACCTTGATTATTGCAACTGAAAGCCAGGTGAGCGATATATGCTCCTAGGAGCCTCTGGTTAGATTCTATTTGGCTATTGATTATCTTATCAGCGGTTACACATATTTCGCTTTATGGATTCCAAATGTTTTGATCTGATCTGCACTGAAGAAACATAAGTTGTCGAAATGCGCATATGCAGAATCTAAATTTCCAGTAACTTCGGTATGTTGTTACATGTATTATGTCTTTTAATCTGCATACTTCACAATTTCATTGATTTACCTGCATTTTAATCAAGGACAGTTCCATGTAAAATTCAAAAATCTGTTGGCACATCAATGAAAGAAATTTTCCTTTCTTGTTGATTTTCCAGTGTTGTTTAAAGATTTATAAGAAATATTTCCTTATTAACATTCCAAAAGCGCCGGCATACGGAGTTTACATCTCCCAGCTCTTTCGCTATTCTAGAGACTGAGGTCAATACAGTGACTTCCTTGATAAAGCCCGGTTGTCACAATTAGGCTACTTAAACAAGGGATACATTACCCAAAAACTTGTAAGTCATTCCTCCAGAAGATCTTTCCTACCGGGTTTTATGTGTTCAACACGACGGTTGTCTTATAAGAAGCAGGAGATGCTTACTCTACCGATGCACCTGATCTCACCCACGGTTTTTTTTATTCGGTCGGTGTTGTTCATCTCGGTGTGTGTGCCTTCATCTTTCTTTCCTGTGCCCTACTCATGATGTGTCTCCGTTTGTTTTTTGTTTTCTAATGTTGGCATTGTCCTTTAATTGTTCGCTATGAATTAACGGTTCCGCTCTCACTTACTTACTCATTGCATATTTAAGAAATAAATTACATAGAATGTAATAAATGAGATGATTGATTTGATTTGACAGAAAAGTCCTTCATTAATCTATAATTATTTATAATGATGATATGTTTTAGTATCTTTATTGAAGAGGTATTTTCTTGTGCAATCACACTTAATATTCTGTGTATTAGAAGACCAAAAAACCATGTTGTGGTCCAAGACCTTTTCCTTTTTGATACTTTTTTTATATAATGTATCACGACCGGGAAGATAACTCGCTTATATTTATATAGAAACTTTAAGGAGTTAAAATATCATTTTAACCATTACGACAAACACTTTTGAAAAATTCTATTGACTTTAAAATTTGCTGAAGAAGACACATCAAGATAAGACCAAAAATTTTAAAATAAAATTTCAAATGTGCAACCCCTATACTAAAAAAACTTTGATTTTAACCATTACGACAAACACTTTTGAAAAATTCTATTGACTTTAAAATTTGCTGAAGAAGACACATCAAGATAAGACCAAAAATTTTAAAATAAAATTTCAAATGTGCAACCCCTATACTAAAAAAACTTTGATTTTCAAACTGAACTGTACGTAAAGACTTGTGATAAAAGATAAAAAAAAATCAAAACGAAATTACATTTCCTTACCTTCAGTACACATGAATGAAGCATTGTCATTTGATCTTATCTTAAAGTAATTTATAGAGAAATTTCTAGTCTGTTTGACGTTCACTAAAATGTTCGAATTGACGTCATTTCCAGATCCAATAGACAATTGATCATCCGTCCATGATATCCAAAAAGGCCTAAAATCATTACATGTTGATAGCTGAAGTGCTGATTTCTTGACAACAAGTTCACATTGTTTCGTTAAACAGATGTATACATGTATTTCGTTAATTTTTCCGTATATTCTGTATCTTGGATATGACGTTTCGCAACTTTCACCTAGTGAAATCATTGTCTGTTCGCATGCTTTTACAGAGAATCTAAAATAACTTTTTCCGTAGTCCGAAAACTTGAATCTGTTTACATTCCGGTAATTGTTAAAAGTGTTGTTTGTATGAAATATCGTAGTCAGACTTTCTGAAACTGTAAAATAGAAATAAAGTAGTAATTAATTGCCATAATAATAATAATAATAATAATAATAATAATAATAAAATAAAACTAATGAAACGAAACGGAATAAAAACAATAAGTCCCAACAAACTTCGTTAGGGAGACTAAGATATGGCATCAGTAATTTGAACAATTTCTAGAATGTATTGAATTACAGAGGATGGTCAGATTAAACGGAAGGCTGGGGAAAACGGGGGTTTGGTGAGAGAAGAAGTTACCAAAAATTAGAAGTGTGAAATGTAGTATCTTATGTAGTATGTTTGCAGGTGAAAAGGTTAGTAGGAATATGGATTAAGGGAAGAAGGAGTAATCCAAAAAAAGAGGTTGGAGAGGGTGACCCCGGTTCAAGCATCATACATTTTGAAAAAAAAAGGAATTTAAGAAAACAAATAAGCGTCCTAAATACAATGACAAAATCGACCCCTTTGGCAAGGTTTTACGATTGGGTTTATTTTTCCGCCCATACATCATATGTAAAGTAAGTGAGAACCGAACCGTCAGTCTGAAAAGAACAATCCAAGGACAATGGCAACGTCGGAAAAACGAAAAAAAAACGAAGAAATAACATGAGCACGGCACAGAAAATAAAATGAAGACACGCACATATACAAAAATGAAGAACACGGACCCAATAAAAACCATGGGTGAGATCAGGTGCACCGGTAGAGTACTTATAAGAAAAAATTTCTTATAAAAAATAAATAACAGGAAACACCTACAATGGCTGCAAATTATAATTACATGCCACAATCTGCTATGGAACTACACATAAAGAACATGAATAAGACAAAAGACAAACGTAGACAACGATAGGAACTCGGGACAATCGGACTTGGTACCGGCATTAGCAAAAGCCAGCGGTAGGGTTAAACCAGTTTATGGGTACCCAAACCTCCCCTTATTTTGTGGGGACATTGTATCTACTTCGCACTAGAAATGCTTTTACATAAATACTACTAATTGAGACTTCTGAATAGAGAGTTCAGTGGTTGATTTTTTGGGCCTTGTGCCAGAATAAAAAAGGAGACACTATTAGGTCTATGTAAAGGTCAGACTCCACTAAATATTTTCCATAGGCGGCCATTATAACGTTTTGTGAATTTTCTTAATTACCTGAAGTTCACTTTATGCGGCGAAAAGATTTTCTCAAAGCGGCATGTCTGCCAAGTAACATATCCAAACGATGACCCAACTTTAAAGTCAAGTAAGAAATTTCTATCGCCTAACCAAACTGGGGTATGCAAACTACCAATTTTGCCTGTCAGATCCTTGGGCATGCATGAACTCATTGACGAGGCTTCAGTATTTTTCATATGCAAGGAAGGACACTAAATCAAAAATGCTGGTCAATCCGGAAGTATTTCATGATCATTTGAGCGTTTTAAAACTCAGATGTTGTCAATATTGACAGTTATATTGAAAGTGAAAGTCGCATGGCTTTGTTTATATAAGTACTACTTTTGAATATGCCAGCAGCTGATTGGTCATTTAGTAGTCTAACCTAGAGAGGGAACTTTCCAAGCTCTGAAAGTACTGCTATATCAGAACTTTTCAGTTTACTCCAAGCAAATATTTACAAATTTTGACATTTTGTTTCTCGAATTCCCAGTCTTTGTATATATCATATATGTCAGTATTTCTATGTAGAGACGAGCTGCCCCATACTTCTGATCAAAATAAAACAATTGAGTAATCATATGATTAAATAGAGATCAATACATGGTCTTTTCCATATCAGCACGGTTATGATCCTTTAATAAACAAATGTAAAAGAGTACTAACTGAAGGATCAGTACATTTTAAGTCTTTGTATAATTTATATAAAAAGAGTACTTACTGAAGTATCAGTACATTTTAAGTCTTTGTATAAACTATAATTAGAGTTAAATGCTCTATTATATAGCTGATGTCTGGCTTCATTGAACTTTCCTGAAGACTACATCCCTTTACCTAGATATGTATAGTGTTGGACACATTATAGGTTGCAGTTATCAACTAAAAAATTATCCTTTATCAATTTACCAGATTTGTTGAAGATTATAAATTGAATAACTCTCAGTATTGAAGTTCACTACTGTTTGCAATGTTTTTCTAATAAATGTAGTTTTTCTTGTAAATGATACTCACTATCAGATATCAGCACCAGGTCATCAGGATAAAGTGAAGAATGTATACTCATATAAAATATATTTTAAATATATTTGAACTGAAAACATATATTTTAAATATATTTGAACTGAATACATCTGTTTTACGTACACCTATATGAGAGGTGAATGACTCAGTTTTTTACCTCTTCTAATACATATCTTGCTATAGCTGTACATACTACAATGTAAAAATCTTATAACATAGGTTACTTGTTTTTTTAAGTGAAGTTCGCTTGTAAATAGTGACTTGTGATTGTAGTTCCCTGCCATTGTAGGTGTTTGCTGTTTTCTGCTTTTTGTACTTATATTATTTTGTAATAAATTGAGTTCAATTCCCGAGTGGATTACAGTGTCGAAGGTTTTATGAAAGTCAACAAACACGCATATAATTTCTTATTACCAGATTTACATATTTTTTCAATAATACAGCGAAGAAGATGTTCTGGATTTTTTGGTGAATCTATTTGGCTCTCATGTATAATATTGTTTTCCAATAAATAGTTATTCAACCTATTATTAAGTATGGATTCGAATTGAAACGTTTACCAGTACTGTTGGTTATTGTTATACCTCTATAATTAGTAGGTAATGAAGGGCTGTCAGATATAAAAATAGGAATGGTGTAACCCTCAGACCATTTATTGGGATTTTTTACCGATAGAAATACCGCGTTATATAATTTATGTAAACAATGGTTCAAAATGACTATTGCTGACTTAAGCAATTCATTCAAAATCGAGTCCATGCCCTGACTCCGTTTCCAGACTTCATCTTGGATAAAGCCTTAGTTATTTCGATCAGAGTTATTTTGGAGCCTAGATTTGCTTTCAAAATCATCCTCTAGTAACTTCACTTCTTTTTTAATTTATTGGATCTTTCGTGCATAGACATCTTGAACAGAATATAAATTTGAGAAATAATCAGTTTTGTCAACTATGCACTTTCATGATTTTCTTCTTTTATTTTTTCGTAAAGTATATTTACCAGCTTCCAATATTCTTTAGGTTTTGTGGATTCTAGTGTGCTCAGCAGGTCATTAATATTTTGTTTAAAGTGATTTCGTTTAAATTTTCTCTACGTTGAGTATCCCTTATTAGATTTAAAAAAGGAGCCCTTTATAAAAGGTTCACTTAGATACTTGGACATGAGAGTAGCTTTGTTAAAAACAATTTTCCTCTTTTTTTAGAAAATCTTCATCAAACTATCTCTTGTTATCACATTTCTTTTTATTATTATTGTTTTTTTTTTTTTTGTCTTTTCTTTTTTTATTATTATTTTTTTGTGTCTTTTCTTGAGAGAAATGGTGGCAGCTTTAACAATAATTGAGTGAAGTTTATCTGTCGGTTTGTTAATACTATCAACATTTGTGTCTGAAAAAGCTTACCTTCTTGTTGGATAATGAGTTTTAAAAAGGAATTTTGAAAATGTACAACTGATTCCTCATTCAAAATAAAGCTGCCTGGAAAGTTTTTCATATCAACAGTTTTAATCTCGCTCTCAAAAGAAAGACAGTAATTTTAGAGATAAACGACAATGGCAGTCAGAATGGGGGGGGGGATCTGATACACTCATGTACAATATATTATTAAACAATTTTTCATATTCCATAAAGTAGTCTATTGCACTACTGCCTGCATAATCATGGCAAGTGTATTTGCCCACACTGTCGTCGAATGAACGATCATTAAAAATTCTTAATTTATTATTTGATATACATAGGTCAAGAACATCTCTACCTCTAGAGTCTATTACAGTATCACTACTGTTCCCCCCTTCTACAGATAAATCTACATCATAAGAACTATCGCATATTGGAATGGGGGATGAGTCATTATCTAGAATAAAATCTGGTTTTGAACCACTCCTAGCGTTAAAATCACCAACAATATTTATATCTCCCTTGTTTCAATATTTTTCATTTATGTCTGTTTCTAGTATATTTAAGTCTGATTTAGTATTATAGTAGGATGATTTATGGACAAAGTATCCGGCGCATACATAGATATCTTATCTTAAAATTGAAAAAAGGTCTCTTTTCAGTCTTATCCACTGATATTCAGAATTGCCATCTTCAATTAACGAAATGCCTTTTCTTATGTTTTTTCTTAATTTATATACCAAAGCCTCCGAAATACCTATTATTTTTGGATTTTTCTTTACAGAATGGGTATTAGTAATTACCATCAATATCAAATGAAGAATCATAACCTACATGTGTACTAAGTCATATTTATTTATTTGAATAGATAGCTGGTCTTTAGTTTTATTATATTCGCCAGAGATGAGACCTCAAACATTCCAGGAGCATATACTTAAATTAATATCTTTTTGAGTTTTTGCTCTCCACATACTGCACTTTTAATGTGACTACTTTTATATTACTTAATATGCAATTTAAAAGACAACACTGACACTGCTACAGTTGTCAATACAGATAAATCAATAAAAATGAACACTTAAAAGGGTATTAGTGTGGATTTGGATAATTATTTTCTTTGAATTTCAAAATTTTTGAATAATGCAAAAGAAACACATGTATGTTTAAGGATATAATGTAATTTTATATGGTTAATAAAATTAAATCTTTGTCTTGTTCACTGGTAAAAATAATCCAGTATATAGATACAGAGAGTTATTTCTCTTTAACTAGCTTGTTTTTAAATAAATGATATCTTTGCACCAATAGATACAACTGTGACAAAACTATCAAAATATTTTCTATTCTTTTAAATTTATTGTATGAAAGTAACAAAATAACGAGATACATGAGCACATGAGCTGTTAACAGGGATGAATTTAAAATCTAAAATATAACACCAAGTTAAAAAAAAATACATAGGAAAATAAAAAGGGGAAACAATAAAAATGTCGACCGATATATTTCGACATGACTGTCGTCGTCAAGTAGGTCATGAAAAAATGAAGTAGTAATTTATAGGTTAAATTTTTATACAGTCAGGTAAAACATCTTCGACATTGTGTGTACCCTTCTAGCAACATACTAGGCACTGAAAATCATACGACATCGAGACTCGTTAGTTATAGAATGATTGTTCTACGTTAAAACCCATGGGTTTTAAAGTACCGAAACTGAATATAATCAGTTGTTCCAACGAACGTCTATTGTCCTGGCCTCCATGCAATTTTATCAACACTGTTACTTATATATCCAGTGCGTTCTTTGGCCTTCCCCTTCTGTTCCTTTTGTGCCACACTTCCATGTTTTGGGCTTTCTAGCCTCCTTAATTTATTCTGTTTGTTTTGTTGTTTTATTTTTCTACTTTCTAGTAAGCTTAATAAGAAAAGGATTGCATAGACACACAGACCTAGCTGGCCGTCTGTGTAGGTGAATTGATGCCAAGTATGTTTCATCTTCGCCTACGTTGCCTATAACACATCCATTCATTTAAGGCTTTACCAAATTTACTAAAATCATTCTTTTCACCGAATCTTCATTGTTGTAATAATTCCAAGGTTATTGTCTGATATGCTTATTGTATTTTTGTGATCTCTTCAACTGATTTCTTGGTCATTACTTCGAATTATGGTAGTCTTTACTTCCATTCCGTCTCTTTGTGTCGGTGCTAGTAGTCATTGGCATATACACGTACATGTATAAAGGCCCTTTTCGTTGGATATTATGTTTCTTTCTTATTGTTGCAACGGTCAAGCGAGTAGCAAAGTATTATTTCAGAGAGGTGTACTTTTACACCCCACGCCGACACACTGAAATACTGCCAGAGGTGTCAAAGAGGTGAAAGAACCACACTTTTCACATTGTAAACTTTTCACATGTAAACGTCTTTATACAATAATTAATTGACAGTGTTGTCATAAGATTTTCACATTTTATTGGTTGGAGTCAACTTTAAAATCTCTAGGGGGAGTGAAAATCAGACTTTTTACTTACAATATAAGCAGTTTTTGCTGGTTCGCTGTCTATCAATTACCAACAATGTTTCTTTCACCGCGGTTAATCGACTTAGGGTGTAAAAGTGCTAGTACCTTAACCGTTGCAATATCTGCAATATCTGCAGACATTATTTGCTTCAATATCTGCTGTTATCTGCTTCAATATCTGCAGACATTATTTGCAAAACTTGTTTAACAGAGTGTTTTATACTTAACGGTAAAAAACCAAAACACTTAAATTGGGTACTCCAACGTAAGAATTGAATGTTCGAATTCAGAATTCAGTCAATATAAGGTTGCAAGAAAAAAAAAGTTATCTGCTTCAATATTAAAAAAAATAAACTTTTATTATTACATTTTGTTAACTTCTGGTATTTTTTTCTTTGCATTTACAAGTCGTATTAGGAGCTCAGGGGAAAATTTTTTAAAATTTTAGGAGTAAGGACGCTTTCACCACTAATTAAGATTTACTGCGACGAAAATTCTAGAAAACTGCAAAACAAGTGAAAGTAAAAAATTGCCGTGCACCTACGTGCATCCATGAATCTTTTAGAAACTTTGCTGTTGAAGAGTATTGGTTGTACATGTAATTTGAAACGACATTTAACTTGTGTCTTCGTGCACCATATCATCATTATGTATTCATGCAATAAAAATGCATGAATGATCAAAATTTGCTGTCAAAATTATTCGCTGGAGTAATTACTAAAATTAATGAAAAAATTAATGCGAGATTACTCTAAACATAGCATCAGATTGTAGCAAATACTTTTACCATATTAAAATATAAAACGCCTACCATAGAAATCACAGATGATGTAAGCGAGCGAAGTCTAAAAATGTTGAATGGCGCAGAATAATCTTTGCAAATTTGCTTTGAAGAGAGTTTCTGGAGTGGCCTATTGAAAAGAATCATCCTGTATTGCCAAGTGAGCCATACATTCAACAAAAGCAAAACTTGAATTTTATTCGGCAATGACTCGGTAACAAAAGACCTGCAGGTTTGATAACAATAAGATAAAAGGTTATTTGGATAAAGAACAACCACAGTTCCCGAAGTTACTTACTCTAAAAACTGAAAGAAATAAAATTAACTGATATTATACATAATTCACACAAAAAAAAAATCTTTAAGGAATTACAGCATGGTTATCGAGGAATGACACAAGAAAATCTTGAACATTCTACGTAAAACTACTGTAGCTATGCTTCAGGGTCTGTCAGTCTGAACCGCATGATCAGGTGCGTGCACTTACAACAAACTTACCTAAAACATCTTCACCTCCTGCAACTACTGTGCAATGATCTAAAATTTCGAGCGATCTTATGCGCTGTTTCCAGACAAACATGCAAAACCGGTTGAAGTCTATGTTTCATGGTGGAAACCAGTACATCCAAACCATCTGTATCAATATTGCGACGGTCAAGCGAAAGACAATAGTTTCTTTTCAAAGAAATATTTTTTACACCCTAGCCGACGTTTTGAAAAGCTGACTACGGAGAAAAAAATGTTGATTATTGGTTGAAAGTGGTGTATGTATAAAACATATCCGTGAAAGTACTGCTTTGCGGAGATTTCACATTTGATTGGATAGTTTCATTTGTATTCAACATATCAAATAAAAATTATTATCAAGGCAGAACTGTCAGTTCAATGTACGACATACATCGCCAATCACATGATCAATTGACAATGTGTATTCTCTCTACGCAGGCAGTCTGTTTGAACGCCGTCGTTGCTTGTAATTTTCTTTGAAATGAACATTTTGCCCCTCGCTTTATCTCTGCAATATATTTATATAGGCATTTAAAGAAACATGATTTTATCTGAAAGCAAGTATATGTTTGTCAAATACTACGTCCTCGGTATCAATCATATCTACAATACAAAATTAATGCTAAAAATTGCTATATTCACTAGACATTAAGGTTAAGTAGACATCTGTAATAAGCTCCATGAGATCTATTCACATATAGACAATCAACCCTCATTTTTTAAAGTTTTCAAATCTGCATTTAGTGACCTTGACCTTTGAACTGATCAATTTTTTTATGGAGTGGTACTATTTCATCTATTCACTAATAGAATATCAAGCATCTAGCAATTGTAATAAAAACGAGCAAGAGCATAATCTGGATTTTGACATTTTGACCTCTGTTACCTTGACATTTGATCTGACCTCAGCAAAATTTGCATAATGCTTTTTAGCTTTACTTGATCAATATCCATACCAAATATGAATAGCCGATCACATCTGGTTCAAAAGTTATGTTCCATTTTAAAGATACAGACTTAGCAAAAACTATACTAAGGCCTTTAGGTGCGGGTGGTTAAAATGATACTAATTTTCTGAATTAACCATGAGGCCGTCAACAATAAGAATTGCTGAAAACTCAAATTAAGTTCAAGATGGCCCTTAGCATCGGCTTATGCGGAAATTATTTCTAATTGTTGAACAACGCTACGTCTATTTCTTCCTGGTCATAAATGCGGAATCAACAAATCTTTATTAGGCTATAAAATATACTAAAGCAACATTATTCTTATTCTTTTATCTGTATTGAAACGGAAGTTTGTCTCGGCAGTGATCTGTACTTCCATGTTTGGAATATGGCCATTTATGACCAGCTTTCACCATTCATGAGTATCTTTTTAGATTTTTTCATATAAATTTAGAGTTACTCTTACATTAAAAGTTAACATAGACGAAAGAGAGGTATAGTCTGCAACCAAACGTAGGTCCCAAGAAATAGGAATCACCTTTTGTTAGTCCCCGAGGGTGCTGGTCCGAACACCGACTTTATTTGAAAATTAGCAATGTCTAAATTGATGAGATTTGGTTAAAATCCAAAGAGTATTTCCTTCTTGCATAGCTCCATCCTTAGCTTATTTTGGCTTTCTGTTTTAGATCTTATTGGTAATTTGTTCTCTATCAACTTTTACACATATTTTGGTTTGTGGATTTCCAATCGTTTTGATTTAATCTGCGCTGATGAGACATAAGTTGTCGAAATGTGCTTATGCAGAACCTAAATTTATTCTGTATTTTGTTATTTGAGGGTAATGAAATCAAAATCTACATAAAGTTGAGAAGCTGTATTTTTCAGAGTACCCTAATATTGCCTTGAAATGAACGCATACGATTAATACTACCCAACAAAAGAAACGATACAGAGATTTCATCAAGCATAATACATTGTATTTCACTTTCGAGGAGAAAACCATAACTCATAGACAAATTTTCACAATTTCTGAACATTCTCTGGTCACTGCCAAGGTCATTATCCGGAATTTCTAATTGCAGACGTTCAAGTGAGTATATAGACATCTTTTTTTACCAATTCGTCACACTCTCGGACCAGTTGTTTTGGAAATCTGTTACTACGACGAATATAAATTCCTTGGGCCTATTATCAACTAGCGTTCTTGTAAGTGTAAAACACGTATTGCACGATCATGATGTTGCAACGTCTCACGGGACCTGCTGCAACGTGATCTATCATTTAAATCAGAAGTACACTGTGACTGACGTAATCAAAATGTTAGAATTTTCGATCGACAATATTTTTGTCGAATTCGGAGGTGCTTTCCAACACAAAATAGAGATTCCTATGGGAACTAACTGTGCGCTTCTTTCAGCTGACCTTTCCCTTTACTCGTACAAGGCCAAGTACACAAAGAAAACAAAAAAATTGTCCCAGTCCTTTAATTTCAGCATAGACGACGGGCTGTCTCTTAATAATCCTTAATTTAAGAAATATTCACAACAGATCTTTCCCAATTAGCTTGAAATTAAAGAAACAACAAATACACCTACTTCAGCTCCGTACCTAGATTTTTTGTTGTATTTTGACGAAGATATACGTTTGAAAGTTATATGACAAGCGTGATGTGATTTTTATTTCCCTAATGTGAACTTTCCCTTTCTTAACAGCAATATACCTACCTTTCCAGCCTATGGAGTGTACATTTTTGACAGTTGATTCGTTACTGTCGAACGTGTAGTTTGTACAATGATTTTTTTTAACAGAGCAACAACACTGTCCCAAAAGCTGCTTAGTCAGGTATTTGTTCAACCTATGTTAATTTCACCCCTCAAGAAATTCTATGGTCGTCATCATAACATCATTGAAAGATATAACTTGTCAGTATCCCAAATGAAAGTGGGCATTTACAGCTAGATTACCTATTTTGACATTTTCCTGGATTGACTCGCTTACTGTGTGACATGTGCTGTTAACAGAGCTGGACATGCTTACCTTTCCGGCGAACGGGATGTCTCTCTTAGTTTCACTGATGATCACACTGTGAGTGCCTTTGTTTTGAATGTTGTGATTTCATTTCTGTGCTTGGTTTCTGTCTAACCTCATTGTTTTCTGTGTCTAAAGTCGTTGTTTTCTGTGTCTTCGTTTTGGCCATGTTTTTTTACCTCGATTTTCGTAAATTCCACCCATTTGTTCCTTCGGTATTCTACTGTCGTTGTTTTTATGAGCATATATCATTTAGATTCATTAGTCTTCAGTTTAATCTTCTTTTCACATAACAATGAATTGTTTTACATGGCAAATTGCCGTTTACTTGATGGAATGTCCAAATAATAGAAACCAAACAAATTCTACCATCCATTAGTTTACGGCGGACTCAATTATCGGGCTAAAAACTACCATTCCGGATTTTTTTCGTATCCGTTTCGGAATTGATCAGAAAATGGACTAAGGCGCTGAATTTATTAATACATTGAAATGGAAGTTTTGAATCCCGAAATACAACCAGATGTATAAAATTACCTGTGAATCGTTTCATTTGTTCAGTAATATAGTTCAAAATCATTCAGTTAACGTTGGGATATATTTTTAATTCCTAATGCCTTCAGATAGATCGACACCATTCGATTGGCGCATTTGCAATAAAGGGCTACGCAGAGCGCAGCATGATACGACCGCACCATGGTGACCACTGAAATTTGAAAAAGTGTAATTTAGAGCAAATTTGGACACAGTAAAAAGCTTGACACAGTAATTAGATGGACACAAAAAAAAGCTTGATACAGTAATAAGCTGGACCAAAAAAAGTAAAAATAAAGCTGACAATGAGAATAATCCAAAGAAAAAATCCCATCAAAATCTGATGAAAAATAAGGATTTCGCATATTTCTTATAATTGCAATTTTGGCCCCTCTGACCCCTTATAGCTCGGAAATAATATGAGTTACACCAAATCCACTGAATACTACTTATAGCTTACAATGAGAGGAACGCAAGGAATAAAATCCCATCAAAATCTGATGAAAAATAAAGATTTCACATATTTGTGATAATTGCAATTTTGGCCCCTTTGTCCCCTTATAGCTCGGAAACAGTAATAGATACATAAAATCTGTTGACACAGTACTGAAAGGAACCCAAAGAAAAAAATCCCATTAAAATCTGATCTAAAATAAAAGATTTCACATATTTCTAAAAATTGCAATTCTGGTCTCTTTGATCCCTTATAGCTCAGAATCGGAAAGAGCTGCACCAAATCTGTTGACATACTTCTGAAAGCTAACAATGAGAGGAATGTAAAGAAAAAAATCCCATTGAAATCCGATGAAAAATAAAAATTTTCGGTAATCCATATATTTGCAATTTTGGTCCCGTCAGGTCCTCAAGCTTTTTGGTCCCGTTAGGCCCTCATAGCTTGGAAAGGAAACACATTATCAAAAATCTTTAGTTTATTTTTCATAAGGAATCCATTGCAAAAAATTCCATCAAAATCGGACTAAAAATAAAAAATTGAAATTTTTGAAATTCGCCCCTTTTGGACCCCATTTATCTCGTAAATGGTACATGGCACATAAATCCGTTCGCATACACCAGAAGGAATACACTGAAAGAAACCCCATCAAAATCCGATAAACAAAAAATATTCTACAGTCAAATATGTGAAAACACAAATTTAACCCTTTTTTGGCCCCTTATTCTGAAATGGGTGGGGCCAAAAACTAAAAGAAAAAACGTCTCTCAAGAATGTTCCAAGAAACATCATACTAGAATTTGAAAACAATCCGTCTAGTAGAATCAAAGTTATGCTGTCCACAGACACGAAAATACCTAATTTAACCCCTTTTTGGCCCCATTTTGCCTTTTTCAAAAACGGGTGGGGCAGGGAACGCGAAATTAAAGCCAGGGCTTAAGCTTGTGCCAACAAACATCATACTAAAATTTGATAATCCGTTCACCAGAACCAAAGTAATGCTGTCCACAGACGCCGACGCCAGCGCCATACCATAATACGACCGCAAACTTTTGCGGTCGTATAAAAGGGAGTGGCATGCGGGATTAACTTTATTTTGAAGCCGGAATATTTCTGTATTGACCATTTCATTGTTACGTCACAATAGATTGACATACACTTTCCCGCGAATTAGCTATATTGTCTTATTTCGTTAACTTTATAAACATCTCTTCATGAAACGGTGACATTTATATTTTTCAGGTCAACATACAGCTGCAGTGTGTATCTCTAAAATACTGAATTTGGCTTGATTTTCAGTTTTTATGCAACTTCGGTGTGAATATGTATTTTGAACCATTGGGCCAGTGCCACTACTGTTGGACCGGAGGTCCCCGAGGATATTCACAAGCCCTATAGTCAGACTTATCAGACATGAAAATTTTACCTTGCGTGATATATAAATTAACTGTTGTTATCAAAATTCTAACCACTTAAAAATACCGAGGCTTCATAACGTGTATGGCGCTCGATACATGTCCTTGGTACTGACTTTGGCTTCCTTGAAATGAGTGCTTCTTTTGGACAATTTTTTTTTATTATGGATCTGCATATTATTTGATTTCAATGCTGATGATGAGAGATACTCTTTGAAACACGTGTACAGTATAACGGAAGTTACTGTTATTATGCAACTTCGGAATATTTGTATTTCAAACCCTGATAACAGGAAAAGATGATCGGACCATAACATTTTAAATTATGTTTTGAAAAAATGGACTAAGAGCTTTTAAATATCTTAAAATAAAAAGAATCTGTCCGATATTTTCATTAGGCACGATCTGACTGAACTCAAAAAAAAAAAAAAAAAAAAAAAAAAAAAATTTTAAAGGGGAATCAGTATAAAAAAATAATCTAAAATAACTAGCATCCCTATGATCGATACTCTGAGGTTTGCCTTTGTTGGCAAAAGTATTTTTGTGATTATTTCTTTATATTCATATTTTTCTTTAATTTACAGTTTCATCAAGTGAGACAGCAACATACCACGTAAACAGCACAACTGGTTCATTTCGTTCCGTTAATAATATCAAGTACACAGCCGTTGGGCACATAACTTCACATTTCTATCTGAAAGCATGCTCTGATGCCAGAATAGCGCTCAGTGCCAGTTGCAGTAATTACAGAACAAGATACACATTTTTAATCGATCATACTTCAATATCGTATTATTTTTGTAAGCCAGAAGAAAATGGCGAGAATAAATGTAATCAAAAACAGTCGACGTCTACACAAAATATTTTATCATGCGATGATTTTATGCCATTTTGGATATCATGGATGAAAGGACGTTTAGAAGTTGGGACAGGATCTGTGATTGATGAAAGAACTTTGCTATCCGACGTTCAGCCTGGAAATTTTACAATTGACTACCTTGGAGTTAGATCTGAGGATGTTGCTTATTTCAGATTCACAGGAGGTAAAATAGTCTATGTTTTTGTAGAGATTTGTCTAACGTGAATTTACTAAATATGCCTTAATTTATTATTATAGTCTTGACATAATACATGTATAACTAAATTACCTACATTTGTATTTACTTCAAAACTAAAATACCGAAGTTACCGATATGAGATAAAACAACCGTGGTCACCAGTCTTCGTTGATGTCTCTCTGTAATAATTTGTTCTCACAAAAGTTTTACATAGCTTGTTTTTTTCCTTTACGTCGTTCTATAAGTAGATCCATGTATCTGTACTAAAATATAAGTACAATAAAAAACAAAACAAAACCAAAACAACAAAAATAAAAACAAAAAACAAAAACAAAAACAAAAACAAGCAAAAAAAGATGTTTTCTTTGTAGTCTTATAGATATTGCACTGCCATGCTGAAAGAAAAGAAAAATAAAAGAAAATTTGAAAATGGGACACGGATGCCCTCGACATACCGAAATATCGGCAAACAGAAAGTAAATGAGTGACAGATTTGAAAAGGAAGACACAGAACGACTCATTATACCAAAGCTTCAGACCAAATATCAAATCACCCCTGCCTACACAAGCTGAGAAATCCTTAATGAAAATTTCGGACGTACGTACGTTCAAAAGTAAAACTTAATGCCCCCGTCGCCTAGCGGCAGGACGTGAAAACAAATTTTGTCATTTTACCGGTCCATTTCTAAGACGGTAAGAAGCAAGGAATGAAGATCGTCCTCCAACTGTCATCCTAGAGTTGAATATTAAAACTAAACTGTAGTGCCGACTGAAAAAGGTAAATAAAATACTGCAACTGTTGTCTCTTACCGGTTTCAACTGAAAGCATATATTAGATATATAAAAGAGGGATACTTCCTCCTATAATGAATGAAAAAAAAATGGCGCAACAACATTTAATCTCCCGCAATATAACCGAAATAGATACAAATCAAAATTCGAAAACGGAATTTCGAGCAAGTTTTCAGAATTAAAAAAAGAACTATTCACACATTTTGACAGATTAGATATTTGTATACTAATGCTACACCATACATGTTATTATCATATAATGGTAGCCCAAAAAAATATGTACTTAAAAGATACGACACAACAGTGAAAGCTCTAGCAGCACCAAATGTATTGAGGTATTATTTCAAAACATCCATTGGTACAAAGTCACTAAGTAAAACAAATTTGTACCAATATGATGATTTGTTTTTATTTTTGAAACCGATTAAAAATAAAATTAACAAAAATAAAGTTCATTTGCCCCTTCTGTATTATCAGGATTTCATTAGACTCAAACTTCCTTAATATACATCCTTACATGATAGCATTTATACACCAATTTACCCAAACGAATGTACAATAGTTTTCATTGAAAAGATATTGCGATAGCATCTCGAATAATGCCGGATTATAAAATTATATGTCCCATTTTAATTTTCGGATAAATCTTTTAAATTGTGAGGATCCTGTTCATGATCAGACAATCAAGATCTTGTTTATTAGTCAAGAATGTGATCAGAATAAATGCACCAAAATTGTTAAATAGAATTTATTTATGATTTTTTTTCTACTTTCACAGATGCCCTTGTGGACGTTGCGGATTTTGAGACAGGGACACAGTGTTCCGTTGAAGAAAAATGTACTTGTCCATGCAACAATGTTCATACTTCAGAAAGATATACAAATTATTCCTCTTTGGACGAGCTGAAAATAATTTTAAAAGACCAGTTGTTGGAGCTCGAAAGAAATAATTCCGTCGATAAAGCACAGACGTCATCATATAAGGCGTCAAAAATATGTGCACCTGACGAGCGTTCCTTATCGGCTGTTTTTGGATTTATTGGTGCATGCCTAGTGTCTTTGCCTTTTGCTTTAGCTATTGTCGTTGACATTACAAGCATCTCTTGCATGTCGATACGATCAAGTTTGAAATAAAAAAATCACCTTTTAACATATATAAGTATACGCTGCTGATATAAGAAGGGTATGCAAAGATATTTTGGTTAAAGATCTAACATCGTGATTTAAGTAGGGGAATTCGCACCATATAATGGACTTCTACTTGCAGCTTTACTCACAACGATGATAATTTTTGTCTTCTGTGCATCCATGACTTTTTTCTGAAAGATTATTTCACATTTATGAAAATTAAATATAATGTAACACATGTCAGAGGCATGCTAAAATAGCAAGTTATTGACTTCATGTTTACCTGTTAAATGCAACATTATGGCGAAAGAAAAACTTTTAAATAATTTGTTTATTAATTAACTGTTAGAAATTTGGATATCTATGATTGCAACAGATCCTCAAGGGGTGCTGTACAAATACGGCGAGAAATACTTTTTTCGAGAATATTAAAAACTTCTTTTAATTTTACAATAAATGAGTGCACAAAATAAAGAACAAACTTATTTAGGATCAGACAGGCACGATGACCAGTTAAATTCACGAAACACAAAAATACAAAAATAATATGAAAGTCTCTAAATATCATTATCGTCCCAGCCCTCTAGCACATAACTAATACAGTCTACAAAAAATGATAATACAATATTACAACAAGTTTCAAAAAAAGCAATTAATAACATTTTAAAACACAAATTACGGCAAAATTGAGCAAAATCATACTTCAAAAATTAACAAAATTTCTTTATTCGTTATTACTGGTCAACGCCCTTCGATAAAAGAAAATCATGCACACCACTCTTTCTATACCAGCGGACTACTCGAATAACCTGTTTGACAACAATAGAAAAAAAGAAAGGAAACGGGGAATGTGCCAAAGAGACAAAGACCCAAAGGGGAGTAATAACAATTCAAAGCCACCATAAAATCTTCAGTGAACGGTGACAAAACCCCACACACAACGGCAGGTCGGAGTCGGCCCCTGAATAAAGAGTAATCAAGTTCAGCGAAACAAACATCATCCTATAGACTCCTATAGACATAAAGTAAACTTAACTAGAAAAAAAGCAAGACACACAAATGCCTATATATATACACAATTAAATTCCTACGCCTAAAACTTAAATAAACATATTTATGTTCTAATATATAGTTGAAACGAACATAAATTATTGATGTACTAAGCTTCTCAAGTATTCTATTGACGCCACACCATCTTCATTTAATTTTACCATAAATGAGTGCACAAAATAAAGAACAAATTTATTTAGGATCAGACAGGCACGATGACATTTTAAACGGTACAAAGAAAGAAAGACAAATTAGGAAATAAATTGAAAATTACAAATATCATACAAAAATTGCCTTAGATAATCGTTTCTCTTTATTTTTTGAACGTAGTCGTAATTGGCTGTGAGTTTCCATCTGCCGTGTATTTTCAAGAGCCTGTCGGGTATATTGCGTTTGGCAGCTAAAGGTGCCTCACCCCTGATCTGCAATTGTGCGTGCCGAAAGAATTTGGATCTAAACCCAGAGATGCCAGCGCCTCTCTGACTAATTCTCTGGTTCTCGTGTTAGACAGATTTTTATTTGAAGATCTTAAGGTTAGTGAGGACAGCTGTCACGTGATAACACCAGAAAAATGGCGGGAAAAAATTAAAATTTTTCAGACTGGAATGAAATTTGACAGGAATGTTACTGAGCATGCGTAGAAAACGAACTTTGGTTTTAAAAACATAAAAATGGCGACCGTTGCTATGGGAACAGAAAATGGCGGGAAATTTTCAAATTGCTCCAAAATGACTGAAATTTGACAGGAAGGTTACTTAGCATGTGATGATACGAGTTTTGGCCTTTAAAATATCAAAATTGGGCCCGTATTCCTTCGTATATGATGAAAAATTGAAATAATCTTGAAATAAGTTGAGAAAAACGAAAATAATAATAAATTAACACATTAAAAAGTGCTGAAAAAAGGAAAATAACTTTGATAAAAATTAAATAAAATAGAGATAATAGTAGTGAAAAACGTAAATTATTTACACGAAGGGATAAGAAAAGTGGAAAAAATGATAGATTAAAACTTGAAAATTTTTGGGAAGAGAGAATTCGCCCTAGAACAAAAATAACAGTACCCCCCTTCTAAACAATTAACGCAGACGTGATAGACATACTGCCAGAACAAGCCACTGTTGATTTCCGTTTTATAAAGATCACTCCCTAGAAGTTTGGAACAAGAATATATGAGAAATATCAACTCATTCATTTAGTCAACGCCATCCAAAATATACTTTATACAGCATAAAAGGTCATTCCGGTCAAAACGGTGGCCAATTGGAAATACAAACTACTTCCGGTCCCGCATGCACTCTCTTTTATCTCTCTATAGGACCCCTGTGGGGTCACGTATCGAACTATCATACAATTTATCACAAAATTTGAATTTGTAGATGAATTTTTTGTATTTATAATTTACAGTAGGCAAGAAAGTATCCACTTCCGGTTTGACATGTGTAACGTACAACTTCCTGTTCTAATTAAGGGAAGACCGTAAACAGTCATATGACTAATTTAGTTTGGTATTTGTGCTACAATCACAGCTGATGACATCACTTCTGGTTTTTGTTCTAGTGACGGCAAGATTTTTTTTAGAGGAGTAGGGCGATGTTGCCAACTTTGAATGCTTGTAGGTCTCTTAAAAGCCTGGTTTTCTATACTGATTTTTTTTATATTTTGACGATATCGTATAAAGGTATAGATTTAAGTAAAAAAAATGAAATTTTGAATTCGGAAGTTTTTCTGAATTTCACTTTTTATGTTCCTCCAGGGGACAAAAAGTGATAAAAAAATCTAACCCCAATGTGCACATAATTGGGAATATTAGTAAAAGTAATTGACAGAAATGGATGTCTTTTTAGAAATACCATGAAAACAACAAAGACCTATAATCCAAACACTCTTTTTACAAAAACGATGTACAATTGGTTTTTTATATGGTCAAAAGGGGGGTAAGTGGGAATTCGGACCATTATTCAGGGAGAGGTAACTTTGACCCCATTTATCTCAGAAAAACGCCTGGAAAGGTGGTCCTATATTTATACCAAAGAAAGGGTATATATTCAACAGTAATATATTAAAAAAAAGCCATTTTGAAATCGGAATTATTTTTGGGGTCAGGTGTCCTCACTAACCTTAAGCAAAAAAAATTGTTGATGGGTTTAAAATAAAATACTGACCTAAAATAAATTCATCAGAAGTCAAATTTAAATTTGCCATTGAAAGGTGTTCTGATAAAATTTTTACTGGCCATTTACGACCATCAAGTTTAGTTATAAAACATGATTCCCTTGGCGATAGCAGTCTGTTTTTCCCTTTTCTAGGAAAATTGTTAAATGATCGTCTTTCAAAGATAAATCTTTTGTTCTAATACTGCATACTGTATACTGTAAAACCGAAAAAACAAGAAAAACAAAAAAAAAAAAAAAAAAAAAAAAAAAAACAAAAAAGCACAAATGGACAGCAAACACAGGTCCTTAACTGAAAGACTAATACAATCTAACATCATTGAAAATATAAGATCGAAAAATCTCAGACACCCAAGGGTAAGATTTCAAAATTTCTTTGACGAGGCTTGCCGAGTAAGAGAACTATTGAAATCCTTCCCGAGGGTTCTGAGATTTCTTAATCTTGCATTTTCAACGGTGTTTGATTGTTTTTCCCGAAGTTATAAACAAAATAATAGATTTTGTACAACCAGAATGTAGTTGGCGCTCGCCATGTCTAAGCAACTTACTGTGACGTCGATAACGTCATAATGTATTTCCTCACGTGAAATTCTTATCTCACCCGTGGGTTGGGACAGTAATATCTGAAACGGCTAAAAATAGGTACTGGCCTGTCTCAAATGTGAGAAAAGAACAATGAAATGTTTCATACAAATTGGACATAACTTCCTCATTTATTGGCTCTTTTTTCAGGCCTATTCAAAAGTCTGTTTGCAGCGTTGAGTATTGTTTGCACCTAAGACGAGTTGCAAGGGTTTTCTACGGATGCAAGATTGTGCGCCCATTTAATACCGTAGAAGGCTGCTTCTATGAGGCTGAAATTTGATTTAGTTTGAATCAAGTACTGTAAATATAAGCTCACATACAGTTCGGTAGAAGGCAAAACTGTCGAAGTTTCTTGATATTTTCTTGTCCAGTCTAGATATTGTTTGAAACTAAGAACTTATTTTTTTTCGCTGTAGAGTTTGTTCTGCTGCTGACGGAAGAATTCTGCATGATATTCCTTAGCTGATTTTGGCTTTACATTTAGATCATTTTGGTTATTTGTTCTCTATCAGTTTTAAACATCTTTGAGTTTATGGTCTTCCAAACGTTTAGATTTTATCTGCATTGAAGTTGTCGAAATGCGCATATGCAGAAAGTAAATTCACAGTAACTTCGGTATTTAGTTATTTTTAACAGAAGCTTTAAATCAGGATGAATCACATCATTGTTTTCCTAAAATCAAGACTGGAAAATCATCTGCAAAAATCAATAAGGTAACCGTTTGCTCGTTCCGTATGCTTTTAATAAAATCTTGTTAAATAAAAATGCGTACTTTAATTTAGCAGTGTATGTCAGACACTCTAGGGTCCCAAGACAAATGTAGAAATATGACCAACCAGTAGTAAAACTCTCCGTAGCCGAGTAGTAAAATGGGTCCAGTGACCCGACCAAAAACGACACAGTATGCACATCACATGGCATTACCGTCAAAAACTGCAAAATGAAAACATGTATTTTAATAAAAGCAATCAAATAGCAATTAACTTAATTGCTAAAACAGTACTTTGGAAAGATCATTTGCAAAAATGGAATTTCTGTTTTGACCTGGTACAAAAATATGGTCGACCTCTTGAAACTCTCATGCATCAGAAACATAAGACTGGTAGACCATGTCATTTTTGAAAAAAACATTGGCCAAAATACAGATGAATGCCATCTCAGTTCGATTAGAGTACCTCTAGCTTTTCAGTGTACAAGATGATAAATGCATTTGCAGACAAGTGTAATAGCTGGTACTTAGAATTTGTTTTCTGATGTATAGTTGCAGAAGAATGCATCAATTGCACATTCACCGGGAGTCCAGTAACGAGAACTGAATTTTGCGAGTTCATCGTTTTCAATTTTCGCAAACATATCATAAGTATGTGGCCCCACATAACATCAATAAACTGAAAAAATTCACTAGAAATACCCAAGTCGTCTATTTCTATAATTCTGAGGAAATCTGCATGATCGTTTTGAGTGAAATATCAAATTACAGACAACCCTCAAAAATGTCCAAAGATAAATCTGTAAACCCTGTACCATACTTCCTTTGAGAACTGACTGCATTATTTTTATTAGTATAAAAAGTGAAAGAACTACCTTTCAATTTGTCTGAAAATGTAAACAGAGAAAGTTGAATTGCTTTGACTTCTTTCTAAGTGGAAGTTTAATGCGTTCTGATTCTAACCACATTTTATGCATAATCATACATGTACTAGTATTTTCAATGTAACCCGCTGCGCCTGTTGCACTAGTGTCTGCAAAAACATGAAAAATCTGAATCGCAACGCAAAAGGTCTACAGAATTTAAAGATGAAAGGTTTTTGCTTCAAAAACATAATTCACGTATACAGCCTGGGAACATACCTAGATTGACGAATTGATTCAAATCATCTCTTTGACTATATTATGGCTTTGACATTTAACACAATCTGGGCACACAGAAGCTATATTTAGTCGTCATACAAGCGGGAGGTTGATGCATCAATAAACCTGGTTTAACCCACCATTTTATTTATAAAATGCCCGTTCCAAGTCGGATATATGACGGCTTGCCAAAAATGTTCTGTGTCGGATTGTGTTCCCCTGATTCAGTCGAATGTTATACGGATTTTCCTTACTGGTCTCTTCCTTTGATCGATTGGGACTTTTGTTGTCACTTTTATTATTTGATTTATTACTGAATGCAAACTTTTGGTCATAATTTTAGATATATTACCAATGGCCGGTGTTAGAGTAATAATTTTACATCAAATCCTAGCCAAGTCTCTTACTCTTTACTCTGATTCGAGCAGAACACGCTTACCCATCCGGAGCACCTGATATCACTCCCTGTTGTTATGGGAGTTCACACTGTCAATACTTTAGTTTTTCGTGTTGTCTTGTATACTGTACTGTAAAATTTTAGTTTTATCTTCGTCGGTGATGTGTTTGCTACCGATTTGTCCTTGTGATTGTTTCAATACTATAGAGATTTACAAAAAGCTTTTCAAAATTTCACCATGGTCATGTTTGGGGGTTAGAGAAGTAACTTGTATCATTGATTTCATTGGTTTTTAGTCTAAGGGTTAGAAAAGGACATTAACCCATCCGCTACCAAACAAACTATGCCTCACTGATAGTTTGACGGGTGTCGCTAGCGGGGCAGGACATGCTACCCTTCCGGAGCACCTGATGTCACTCCCAGTTTTCATGGGAGTTCACACTATGAGTGCCTTAGTTCTAATGTTATCTTTTTATTTCCGTGCATTGTAGCTGTCTCGCGTCCTTGTTTTGTCTTTGTTTTTCTCTGTTGCCGTTTTTGCCATGTCTTTAGACTTCGATTTTTTGTAGTCATCGCTTCCGTTTTTCCTTCGTTATTCTACTGCCGTTGTTTCTTTACTCGGATGAATCTAGAATCAACTGTAAATTTATACAGTTTCCTCTCAGGATTTAAAAGGTTACACTCCACTAAATTCCAAGTAAAACCCAGCCTGTTTACAAACTTTAATGGTACCCATGTACATTTATCTTTGTTGGGTACGAAACCTGACCTATCGAAGTCAGATTTTATAAATTCTGAATGGACCTTGCAAGTAACAAAATTTCATGTACTCCAAAACCGTCGTCAAAATAGAAAGCAATTTTAATACAATTTTTCTGACAATTTTGTAATAATGTAACCTCTTGCACATAAACCAAAAGTAAAAACTGTGAAAATGATTTTTTAATAGATTCAAATTTCTAATAAAACCTATATTTCTACTCAAGAAATCTAAAGATTACTATATTCCGCCCGACAGGTCTATGTAAAATCAAAACTGCACTTTGTGCATGGCCTTTGAATCTGAAATTGGTCTGATCTTTCTTAACTCTTTTCTCTAGGGATTGAGTAGTCTCCTGGAAACTGTATTCTATCCCCGAAAACTTTTTGTTCATACAATGTTTATGCTTTCAACAAAGAGAAAAGGTCTGCAGTCGAAACAGTGTTTTTGTCGTGATCTGTGTTGAAAATACCTGCGTTTCTATATTTGCAAATATTCTGTACCACGGGAACGTCTTCAGTTACCAGGTCTCGCTCTGGGTTGGACATGACTTCAGAAAATAATAAAATTTCTCTATCCGTTATTGCTGTTCAACGCCCTTCGATAAAGAAAATCACGTACACCCCCGTTTATAAACCAGCGGACTACTCGATTAACCTGTTTGACAACAATGTCTATATTTACACAATTAAATTCCTATGCCTAAACCGTAAATAAATATATATATCGGCAAATACAAACCTCAAATTACCGACTTGTTTGTGTTGTTAACATCAACAAAGGGGTATGATGTGGTTTTTTTTCCCACGGAAACACTGTTGTTTGTAAGCATTGCATGAAGCAATCACCGTTTACAAAAACCGCTCCACAGAAGACAATGATTTTTATGTACACGTTATTTGCATCACTCTTTAGAGATAAAACAATTGTAATACATCATTAATTACCATTGCCATTACCACAAATCAGCCACACAAATAAACAAAACATATCAATCATTTACTTGCAAGATGTTGGTCGTTCGGGGTATTGTTTACACATACACACGAGATATACAGTGTCATTTTGTGATTAATGCGGCCATATAATGTTTCCTGCTTTTGTATTCATTTCACTAAACAAGTCGAATAACTACCTTCCAGTTAGAAAAAGTCGGAAACACATTGTACGAAAATCAATCTGATCAAGCCGTAAATAACACTAGCGGTTGCGCTGATATACACATCAACAAGGGAGTACAAAAGCTTTTCGCGAGGAAACACAGTAAATTGTCAGTATTGCTGAACCAATTACGTTTACAAATCCGCCACATAAAATACAATAGTTTAAACATAAATTCAAGTTTTTTTTTTAAAAACTTATATTTTAAAGTGGTGACAAACATATAGTAACTCATATCAAGATATCATCATTCATAACAAAATGCTACGATGAGACCAGTGGATTTTTCACATTGAGGTAAATGCCTAGATCATAACTTTTTAAAATCAACAAAGTCTCTCATTAGATTCGGTAATATTTACAGGTAAATGAAGTTAAATGAATGTACTGTTGAAAAATGAGTCCTGGTTTCCTGGATGACTTTTTTGTAGGAGTTACAAATTACTTTGAAAATTGACAAAATGTGTTCTTTTCAGTAATTTTATGGAAGAATTTGGCGTCTTTTTTGCAGATGTCAAAAGATGTTTACTCAA
This sequence comes from Modiolus philippinarum, assembly GCA_002080025.1. NCBI lineage: Eukaryota > Metazoa > Mollusca > Bivalvia > Mytilida > Modiolidae > Modiolus > Modiolus philippinarum. Next base: position 150,074 of record MJUU01070107.1, read on the forward strand.
TATAAATGAACCAAAACTTATGGTGTACAGCTATTTTTAACTTGTTGGGTTTCTTTCTAGAGGGCCGTTGCATAAGCGATGTCTCTGTTTTAATTTAAAAAAACTGAAGACAAAAGAAGAACATGTCCAAAATTCGATTCTTTTTATAGTAAATAGCTTGGTCGCACGAAAACCAAATGGTTTGGACATATTTTCGTTATTTGTCGTTAAAAATCATACTTTATAATGCCTGAATGTGATTGTTTGGTCACCAAAATGCCGCACATTAACTGTCATGTTTTTTCGTGTGACTGCACGCAATACTGACCTCTCAATTGTAATTGCTGTGGATTTGCTACCGGACACTACCACAATGGAAAGGGAGGTTTGGTGCCATAAAACCGGTTTAGTCCACCATTTTTTTAAATGCCTGTACCAAAAAGGACCATTGCGGTTGACAATTTTGCCGATGGTTTTCACCTGATTTGTCTTTTTGTCTCATGGACTTCGGTTCTTGACAACTCTGTTCGGTAATTTTGTTATTACCCCAATTTATAGTAGGCTGTACATACAATTATCGATTAATTATCGATAAAGGAAAAATGCAGTAAAAATGGAACAATTCAACAGCAATACAGTGTCAGTGAAACTAATCAATTAAATTGTTATTAGTGTCTTAAAAAGATTCATTCATGTACATTGTACCTTAACATACCAATGTTTTCGGAATTCGATAAAATTTTCAATGCAAATGCATTAAAAGGAGCTTCATATCGAAGAGAAAGAAATCGGGGTAATCAATTTTGATGTTTTGAAATACCGCCGATTGAAAAATCATCCAGTTATGTTGTAATCATATAGAATCTAGGAAGTACAAAGCACAGAAAAATACTACAACAATTGTCTTTAAATTGCGCTAGTATCCAAACATATATTGCATTTTTTTCTGCTAAAAAATATATTTTTAACAATAACATTTTCGTTTTAATAATGTAATTTTTTATTAGTTTCACAGAATGTCGCGGACGAATTCATTTTGTCGGTATAAATAGAGGATATGCTCACCAAAAACTGATTAACAGGCAGTCAAAAAACGACGTCGTCAATAAAGGATACGATTCGGGCCTGATTTGAAAGAGGGACCACTATTCCATGAAAACGAATTCAATGACCATATGAAAAATTATATAAAAAGATTGTTTTATCAGAACATTTTCACGATACAGTTTGAAGCAACAATAATTTAAAGGGAAAGTTCAAAGTATTTTACGTTCAATTTGATAAATTTAATTAATTCAATTTTATAACGTTTACTAAAAAGGGGGTTCATTTACGTACCTTTCACATTAAGGAAAACTTTCAAAACTAAAAAAGACTGAATGGCTAATATAATGACACCCACTTGGTTAAACTTTGAACTGAAAAGTATAATACGAAACAATATAAACTTACGCCTTTTCCCACGAAATATAAATAAATAATGGACTATTACAGTTTTATTTTAAAGATGAACCGGATCTCAGCCATGGTTTTTTATTTGGTCATTTTAGTCATTTTTTGGATATGTGCGTGGTCTTCACCTCCCTCTTCCGTGGCGTGATCATGTTATTTCCGATGTTGCCTTTGTCCTTGAATTTATGATTCGGTCTTACTTACTTAATAAGAAAATCGACAAATACAATTACATAACTGTAACAAAGAATGGAAAAACTAGATCGAGGGCAAACATGGCAAAAGCGTCACACTCAAAGAGATCACATGGCATAACTTAAAATGTAAATACTTTATTTGAATTCCAATATCGTATTTTTGTTTAAAGAAAACATTTAATATTAGAATTTCAGGAACAATAGCTTTTTTGACGTCAATCAATCAAGCAGCAGTACCCGTTGATCGTTTATTTGCAAATATACAGTACTAGTTAATGGATAATAGAAAATAAAAAAAAAAAACATATGTGAATGTAGTCGACATTCAAATGAGCTGTAAATTTTGATGGACTTATTAATAATTCCATTTAAAAAATTATTATGCATTTGTCTTACATGTTGGCAATGTAAGTAATTTATTTTGTTTATATTTTTTTGGGAATAAGAGTACTTAAAATTTAGATGAGTATAATGCAGATCTTAGTGCATCTAACTCGTGTATGTCGATACTCTTGTTACAGTAAAATTGCACATTAACAAACTCAATTTGGGTTTGTTTTTTTAAATCAGTGTAATTATCATTTTGTCCAGAAAATCAAAAACAAACAAAACATCTTGAAATGATACACCGCACAAGAACCAGCTGAAAAGTGGTGTGGAAAAAAAATTCCTTGAGATAATTAATTTCCGACCATGTTGGTTCCATTTTATTTGAACATGAATTGGTTTCATAACATAATACAACTATTTGTTTTGCTGTCCCCATTAACAAAAGCCGTTTACGTAAACAACAAAAAGAAACGCTGTAAAGGTTTAAATAAGACCTTACTGCAATCTACTCGATGCCAATATATCTGACATTGACTAAGTTATAATTACATGTGTGTAACAAAAAATAACTAAACAAAAGGAAAAAAAGAAGAAAATGTAATCCTAGTATTAATTTTTTTCTACACACTAATTCTCTATTAGTTTTTAAACATCCTTGAGTTTATGGTCTTCCAAAAGTTTAAATGTTATCTGCACAGAAGAGATAAAAGTTGTCGAAATGCGCATATGCAGAAAGTAAATTCACAGTAACTTCGGTATTTAGTTATTTGTTACCACTGGGTCGATGCCACTGCTGGTGGACTGTTAGTCCCCGAGGGTATTCACCACCCCAGTAGTCAGTACTTCGGTGCTGACCGGAAAATTGATTATTTTTGAAACCTTACAATATCAAATTTTGTCTAATTTTTGTTGAAAACTAAGGAGTATCTCCCTCATGCAAAATTCTGTCCTTAGCTGATTTCGGCATTACATTTAGATCATATTGGTTATTTGTTCTCTATCAGTGTTTAAACATCTTTGAGTTTATGGTTTTCCAAATGTTTAGATTTTATCTGCACTGAAGAGACATAAGTTGTCAAAATGCGCATATGCAGAAAGTAAATTCACAGTAACTTCGGTATTTAGTTATTAGTTATTCATTAACTATGTAACAACTAACATGTAGTTCTATGAACCTTAAAATGAAACTAATATCTCACCAAGTATTGTTTGGATCATGTTGGAATATTGAGAATGGTTTGTGTAACAACACACTCAGACAACAGTATAAAAAGTTCAACTTTTTTTTAAAATTTCCGTTAAATTGATTTTCAAAAAAAAAAAAATTGATTAAAATAATTAAAAAAAAACAACACTTTATTACCCAAATCAAAAATTGATTGAAAAAAAAACGATGAATATCTTACTTTTTGTGTTCATAACAGTAAGACATTTTTTAGTAGGCGAAGATAAACGTCTATTTGTTTGAATTTTGTTTGTTTATTTTGCTATAGATGGCATTTCTGTTTGTTGATTTTGCTATTATAGATAGCATTTCTTTTGCTAAAAATCGATACCTTGCTGTAAAAGTTAACAAATTAAAAAAAAGAAATGTTATGATTGTAAAGAAAACGTGTGCTTACGTTTTATAGTTGTTTGAAATATTCCCCTGGAAAGAGTTCTATATGGCAACCCTTTGGTTGACGGAATAAACATAGAGATACCTGGTGGGAGTGCCAAATAAACTCTTTGCCATTCCCAATTTAACGTTTGTTTTATCCGGATATTTTTCATAGCTGTGTTGGTTCCTGCTTACATTGAAGTTACTACGGTTGTTAAATCTAAATTGTAAATTAAGTAATATATTCTTTAATTATTTTCAATTTTCTAAACGACTTTTCTTAAACCGTTGCATGAAATAGTTTGTGTATGTGATGATTTTTTTTAGGTCTGAGTTACCAAGCTATGGGCAACATATCCGACCGAAATTAAAAAGACAAAATTTAAAGAAATTCATTTTATTTGATACGTAGTGCATAGCGTATAGGAAAATCGCATTACGTCAATGTTTTTGACATCTGTGATTAGAAAAGTACAAAACAAGGTATCAATTTAACTATAATATTTTTGAAGTTGGTCAGCATATATCAGGTGGTGCATTTCTTCAAATGTCAAATATACGTACGTCAAATATACGTACTAACCGATCTACCTTCTTAAAATACAGTTTAAGGTGGCTCACTCGTCAGATTTCGGAACTCCTCTGGTCTTCTCCGGTTAAATTTGTACACTAACCCCACTTTTTATTTCGCGAATGTCTTCTATTGCTTAAATAACGACACCTGACAAGTTTTTATTACATTCTTGATATAACTTCATAGCTAATAAACAAAAAAAAGTCGTGATATTAAATTATGGGAAAATGAAGAAAAATCCATTTCCCGCCAAATTTTTTAATTAAATATCTTCTATCTTTGTTCAAAACACATGGACCTATATATTTCGTTTTATTATTTCATTTAGTCCACAATGCCTAATGTGGATTCTTTTTAGGCGTTAAGAAATATACTCAGAATGACGCTCTTAAGGGTTTGACTCCCGTTTTCTTTATACAGTGGAAACTTGTATCGTTTGTCAAGTATGGACACGGATAGAGAAAATAAAAAAGTTTATAGATCGGCTAAACAAATGAGTTAATCCCCTTAACGAATTTTGAATTTCGGTTAAGAAAAATGTTTACTAATTTTTGCTAAAAACATTATTGTATTTACTGAAATACTGACTTACTTGTCAGTATATATTAATGCGTGTTGTCAAAAATGTTGATCAAGGAAATTCGATGAAGGTTAGTGAGATCCGAACCATTAGTGTAAAACGAACAATCCAAGGACAATGGCAAAATCAGAAAAACAAAGAAAGACATAACATGAGCATGGCAGAGAAAAGACACACATATATTTGCTGCCTCTTATAAGACATCCACCGTGCTGAATATGTCAACTCCGGTCGTAAAGTTAAATAGGTAGAGGAAAAAAAATAGTGGCAAAAAGAAAGGTTGTTGTCATCTGGAAAACAGATCTCTCATAGCGGTCAACAAGATCTTGATGTCGACTATTGTAGCAATGAGTTCAAGTTATGGGTAACATACCCTTGTTTTAGTAGTATACTTGTAAGCAATCGAGCTCGATCAAGGTAGTCGCTGCGTTCGACCACAGGCCCTTGAGTAGCGAATGAGTTGGGAAATGTTAACTTCACATGCCGGAGCTTTTGGAATGTTGCTTAAAAGAAAAGGGGAGTTGACTATTAGAAAAGTGAAGTCATTGCGTTTTTCATATAGCCTAGTTTGTGGTGTACCTCTGTTGTCAATTTTAAGATCAAGGTCAAGGAACGAATCCTATGTTGAAGTTTCTGTTGTATCTTTAATTTTGAGCTCTTTTGGAAAGATAAGATGAAGAAAAACACCAAAGTGAAGGTTGTCTAGTGATAAAATATTATTGATATAACGGACGCTGAAATAAAAGGACTGAGCCAGTTTTTCATCTTTATTTTGAAGAAGCCCTTCAATAAATTCAGCCTCATTTGAGTGAAGAAACAGATTAGCTAAAAGAGGTACTCAGTTTGTGCCCATTTGATAGGCATATCAGTAAAGAATCAGGTTAGATAACTCTCCGGACAAAAATCTGTGACCTTTTGTTTGAATTGATATTTTATTTGTGAAATAATGTAATTAAATGTTTGATATAGGTAAAATATTTCATTTGGGAATGTTAACATTCTTTCTGCACAATGTTTGTTTATTTTATATTTGGTTTTAAAAAATGCCAGATTTAAAAAAAAATGATATGATGATAATTTTCTATAAAACTACATTTTCAGTATGTTAACTTGGGAACCCACTAAAACCATCTAGCGTATGGAAGATTTATATTTCACATATCTGCAGTGCAAATTTCATTTCAATCGGACCTATGGGATTTTTTGGCTTTACTGTTAAAAATGTCAATTTTTTTAGTTTTTTGCGCGAGGTCTATTGATTTTGACTCGAGTTGTGTTCCTTTGGCCACAAATGTTTAGTTTTTCCCACTTTGAATGTGCTGCCATCTGGCGTTAATTGATATATCTACATTTGAATTCCGATTGTCTGTCAAAAAAACAAGTCCTCCAAACTGAACAAATATATTTTCGATCGAAAAGTACACAATAATGAAAGTAGGTAAGAACCGAACCGTCAATCCGAAATGAATTATCCAAGGACAAAGGCAACATCGGAAACAACAAAGAAACAGAGACACAACATGAGTATCTCACAGAAAAGAAATAAGGAAACTCTAAACATTTTAACCACTACCACTAGAAATGGAAGTTGAGAAATAAATTGCGAACCTATGCCCAATTTAAATTGTTATCAAATTGTAAAAAGGTCATGCCCGATTCTCACGGTATTGCATCTGCAATGTTAGGGTGTAGTGTTTCCCTTTAAGGTTAGAATTGATCTATAAAATATGTGTAATTGAAGATGCTGTGCACTATTTAAGGGAAACATTGTTCCATGCAGCTTGTGCATCCACACCTTATTCTGATGTTTTAAATTTATCTCATAACTCTATGTTTATTGTATGTTTCATGTACCTGTAGTCGTACAGCTACTGTATATTATGTATTTATTCATGTTCAATCTAGTGGCACGTTAAAAAAGAATAAGAATGCAGTATAAAAAACCTTTCCAGAAACTGTATGGTTACACTACATGTTCTATCTCTTTGTTAACTATGGTTTTCTGTCTTTATCCATATTCCAAATTTTAGTTTTGCTAACGAATCTTATATTTAACAAGGAAAGCAGCCGGTCAGCATGTTTCTTTTAACTAATATTTTTCACAATATCATATAGTACTATTCAAACGAAACAATTTCAATCGTATCATTATACAAATTTTTGTAGTATCCTGCGAGAAAATGCAGTTGATTTTTTATCATATCATTTTTTTCTCTGCCCCCTCCTTTCGAACTTATTTTTCTTTGAAAATGACAGAACACAAAATCGTAAATGTGTTATCAAACATAAGACATCTAAATAATTTATCATCTGATTGTAGAAAATAACAGTAAAATTTTCACCCTTGATAATACTGTCGATTTGTTTTTATCTTTAGTCCAACTATCTTCAGTTTGTTCACAACCGTAGAATATGACTTTGGTTATCAACTACTTCCGGTTTATATCACACGCTTTATCCGTAACTTTATTATCAGTCATATTCCAAATACAAAACTGCTTTTTTATTATCTCGTGAAATAAGTATCCTACTTTATTTTTTTTCATACTTGATACAATATCCGAATAATCATTCATGTGAAATAAAGCTTCACAAACAAAATGTTGTCTTTAAAAATTCATTGTTTTAAGGTTTGAACCCAAAATTGCGATTCCCTACATTATTAAACCGATTCTATTTGGAACCTTACAATATCTAAATTTTTGTAAATTTTGTTGAAAACTAAGGAGTATCTCCCTCATGCAAAGCTCTGTCCTTAGCTGATTTTGGCTTTACATTTAGATCATATAGGCTATTTGTTCTATATCAGTTTTAAACATCTTTGAGTTTACGGTCTTCCAAACGTTTAGATTTTATCTGCACTGAAGAGACATAAGTTGTCGAAATGCGCATATGCAGAATTTACATTCACAGTAACTTCGGTATTTAGTCATTTGTTACCACTGGGTCGATGCCACTGCTGGTGGACTGTTAGTCCGCGAGAGTATTCACCAGCTCAATAGTCAGTACTTCGGTGCTGACCCGAAAGCCGATTCTATTTGCTAAATTTTTAAAAATTTTGTTGAAAACTAGGGAGTATCTCCCTCATGCAAAGCTCTGTCCTTAGCTGATTTTGGCTTTACATTTAGATCATATTGGCTATTTGTTCTCTATCAGTTTTTACACATCTTTGAGTTTATGGTCTTCCAAACGTTTAGATTTTATCTGCACTGAAGAGACATAAGTTGTCGAAATGCACATATGCAGAATTTAAATTCACAGTAACTTCGGTATTTAATCATTATATAAATTTTCGAGACTGCTTATGAAATTGGGGACGCATTTCTAGTTTGAAACATATGATAAAAATATCATACCATGCAATTTTTCATATAAGACACATTATCAGCCCGTGGTCACAATTATCCGTCGAGCCTGTCGGCTCTCGGGCTGATTTTCTGACCTGGGGCTGATAACGGTTCAGATATGAAAAATGGCATGTTATAATCCATATATATATCACGTAAATCATTTTTTTTTTAAATTCAATATACTACTTAAAAAAAAAAAAAAAAAAAAAAAAAAAAACTTTGGTTTTTCCAGGGCCTTTTATCTATAACACAAATGTTAATCAAAATGATACAGAGCAGTTGTACGGTGTGCAGACAAAATATTTATAATTATATATTTTGTTTTGCTCGATACGCATTCAGGATGAGCAAAGGATATTTAATGCTTATTATTTCTATTTTTTTAACCAGTAAAGATAGAATAAGGGCGTATGACATTTGCGCCGATTTTATAAATTTCAATTTTTTCATTTGCGCCGATTTCATTTTTTCATTTGCGCCGATTTTATTTTTCATTTGCGCCGATTTGTTTTTCATATGACATAAGTAAATAACATGTACTATGCATTAAAAAAGATATGTTGGTTACAGCTGGAAATAAAGAGTGTTTAAATACCGAAAGTGTATTAATGCCTCATTTATTATATACTTCATTTTCGGTATACCTATGTAGTACCAATACGTCCTGTAAAGACAGAGCCGCTACAAGTTAGACACTTGCTTTTATATTTTTATTCCATTTTTATCACCATTTCAGCTTTACTTTTAATCCGTGTAAGCCTTATGTGAAGGCAATTTTTACAAATTTCATCAGTATTGTGTGGACAAATGAAAAAATACCCTGTATTTGATACGAAATTAAAATGTAAAAAGAAAGAAATAATCGGCGCAAATGAAAGAAAAAAATCAGCGCAAATGAAATGCAAATCGGCGCAAATGCAAAACGCCGTAAAATATGTTAAAAATGCCTTCTTTTATGAATTACAAGTATGCATTCAATTACAAATATGCATTGCATTACATTACTGGTCATTACTGGACAACAGGGCCATTATGAAATTGGCAGGGCCATTACAGGATTCAAGATAGCGGCTGTGTAGTTAATTTGGTGTCTTTAAAAAGCAAAATCATGATCGTGTCATATATTTTCAACTAGTAAAGTACACTTATTTTTGCTTTATTTGTATTGATCAAGTACATGTTCTTCATAACAAGAAATACAATTTTCATTATCTAGTTTTTTGAGTGGTCGGATATTTTTGGCTGATATTAAGCTGTCAGATGTATGAAGATTAACACCGTTGTTTCAGATTTTTGACCCTATTTATGACCACTCGTTTTACTCATCTCATCACATCAGATAAAAAATTAGTCATCTATTTTAGATTTCAAAAATGTGTTCTGTTTCAGCATACAGATAAACCCTAATACAGCTGTATGGAGAATATTTCATGGTTGTTTCAGATATTTGACCACATTGGACCTTTCATTACAGAAAAGAATTTGTAGAAAATACATTTTATGCAATTACATTTTACTTATCAAATTATTTAAGTTCTCTGATTGGGTTTATAAAAGTTTTAAATAAAGGCATTTACACCATGGCCCTCTTATTTGTGTTCGATGTTTAAGGTTCCACTAAAGTCAAAAATTAGGACACTCAATAAAGATAAATCTTTTGCCTGTATTTTTCAAGCTTCATAAAATATAGTAATAAATCATGAAGAAATGCATTCTTTTAAGCATTATTTATATGTACTCACTGCAAAAATTGTAAATAAATTCAAATTTAAGATTTTATATACCAATCTTTACCTTAGGTAGACACTCAAATTTCAAAAAAATCAGGAGGTCAGGAAAACGGCTTATTCTTTTCGAAATTGTTCTTTAAGAATACTATGATATACATGTATAATGCAGGGCAAGCTAACCTTGGTTTGTCTAGTAGCATATGTTTAAGGTAGAAATTTGGCAATTTCTGACCTGAATGTGTGAAATTACTTCCCCTATGTACCAAAATTGAACTGAATCTTGAAATTGAACAGTAGTCCAAAATAATCGGCATTAGCTTGCCCTTCCTTAGATATTAAAGTATACGTCCGCAACAATTTTGAAACATATAATTCCTTTTTCAGATCTCCTGATTTTTATGAAAATTGAGTGTTAATCAAATGAAAAGATTCGCCTATAAAATAAAATTTTCAAATTTATTTACAATTTTTTTTCAGTTTGTACGTGTAGATTATGTTTAAAAGAGCACATTCCGCAATAATATTCTTTTATATTTCTTGCAGCTTGAGAAATACAGACAGATGTTTTATGTTTACTGAGTGTCCTAATTTTTGACTTTAGTGGAACCTTAAAAATGGCCTTCGGATGATGTAATGGCCATCGACATTGCCTCGTACCATTACAGCTATCGTCATGCGGCCATTATTACATCGAACACATAACGAGGCCATTTATAAAAACACCCATTTATTAGCACAAAAATATACTTAAACAAAATAATTTATCTATTTATTTTTTTCTTTTTATTTTCCGGAAAAACTATCGACCGCAATGGTCCTAATTTTGTACCGCCATTTACCGCCATTTCCAAAGAAATGGCGGATTAAAACAATTTTATGGCGCGCCAAACCTTCCTTTCTATTGCGGTTTTGTACGGTAGCAACTCAACATCAATGTTATTGAAAAGTCGTAGAGAATTGAAAGAAATGATAATCCCAGTACTAAGTAAAAGTTAATTTAAATGCAAGGGTAATATGTCTTTACCTAATAAACGTATCTCACAAAAAAGTATATTTACTTAATTTTGGGGAAATCAAGTCAAAATCCACACGAAGATGCTCTATTTATTTGCAAATATACGCCTAAACTGAAAAGTACATGAAGTTTTTATGGTTTATTTTCTTAATTTACAGTTTCATCTAGTGAGACAGCAATATTCCATATAAACAGTACAAGTGGTGGATATCGTTCAATTAATAAGATCAAGTATACAGCGGTTGGACAAACAACGTCATATTTCTATCTGAAAGCATGCTTTGATGCCAGAATAGCACTTAGTGCCTATTGTAGGGATTACAGCACGAGATATACATTTTTAATTAAAAGAAAATCCATATCGTATTACTTTTGTACGACAAACGGAAAAGGCGAGATTAAATGTAATAAAAACAAATCTACGTCCACACCAATAATTATATCATGCGATGATTTTATGCCGTTTTGGATATCATGGATGAATGAACGTTTAGCAGTTGGAACAGGAACTAAAATTGATGAAGGCACTTTATTATTCGACGACAAGGCTGGAAATTTCAGCATTGAATACCTGGGAATTAAGTCAAAGGATACTGCTTATTTCAATTTTACAGAAGGTAAAAAAGAATAAAATATATAGTCTTGACATAATACAAACAATTTACCTATTTACTTAATATCAGATAAACACCACGGGCGCGGATCTAGGGAAATTGAAAGGGGGGGTTCCAATTTAGAAGTGAAAGAAAATTTCTCCGAGCGGAGCAAGGCGCAAACATTTTTTTGGGGTTTTTCTGAATAAAACATCAAGATATGCATTAAAAAATAGATTATTGTCCAAAAAGGGGGTCCTAACTCCCTGACCCCCCTCCCATTGGACCCGCCAATGCACCAACAAAATAATTTCATTTTAGATCTACGTTAGTATCTCTCTGTAAATGTTTTTCACAAAAATTTTATACATCTTGTATATTTACTTAAGACCATAAGATTGTTGAAAATAGTAAGGTCATCAAGGAATGAAGATCGACCCCCATATAGATATTCAAACGATATTTTTTTTTTGTCATCAAACTTTGCATTGATTATTTGTCAAATTACATTGCAAGAATAAACAATGATAACTTAGGGCATAAAGACGCAAGTTTTTTTATGTTCTACAATTTCAATCGATGTTTTATATCAATATCAGACTGACTGAGGTTATTTACATAAATTTTTGATTTTCATGGATTCTAAACCTTTTTTTCGCGGTATTTTTATATGTGGAAGTCCTTTGATAATCACCTGGATGAAGAATTAAACGGATAAGACAAAATATGGGGCCGTGTTAACGAAGCTGTCTTAGGACTAAGATATGTCTTTAGATGGTCTTATGACATATTCTAGTCCAAAGTCAGGTTAACGATCGAACGGGTCCTAAATTCGGATATATCCTAAAATAAATCCTAAATTTAAGACATCAAAAGTGGTGTCCTAAGAGTGTCTTAAGTTAAAAATATTGACTAAAAACGACTATTTTTTACTTCTGTACATCAGCTTCGGGAACAACTGATCAAATCATTAGTTACAGGTACGATTTTACTCGCACCGATATTTTCTTTACTTTTATATCCAACTTGCACGATTTTATCCTTTGACCCTGTTGTGACATCTTGATGACAGTTCAGTTATATAAACTACATTTATCAATGAAGGGATATGGAGTAAATGCTAATGAGACAAAGTCTCTACAAATACATGGTAAATAAGCAATGGAACAACGCTTTTATTGTTGCTCTTCATCTTGAAGTCGCCATGAGGCCTTCAACAATGAGCTTTACTCATACCTCATAGCAAGTTCAAGACGGCCCCTAGCCCCGGTTTGAGCGGAATTCATTGCTAATTGTCGAGCAACGCTACATCCATGCTTTTTTATCCTAATGATCCATGGATGCGGGGTCGTCAACAAACTTAAAGTTAACTGGCGAAGTGTTCTTCTAATCGCTGTCATCCACTGCCCGACAAAAAGACGACAGAAGACGATCACAATATTTAAACAACCACAGGACACTCATCGAGTCAATTGTAAGAAAACTTGGCAAAATAAAATTATGAGATGTGGGCACAATAAACAGGTGGTCAGAATTACAATTTCAGATTACAAAAAATAAAAAGGCCAAAACATGAAAGTGTGATAGCATATCCATATGAGAGATTCTCTCAAGAACAAGTACACCATAACTGAAATGTATAAAGAGCATACAAAAGTAGCATATAAACTACATGTATATAATACATGTATTGATTAGTATACAATACCCCAACTTTCCTTCGTTACATTTTGATGCAATTTGCTTTCATACATCATTTTATAGATACAATGTATCACAATTAGTTTCAACAAAGTTATTCCAAAAATATCATTTAATTCAATACTTCATTTGATCACTTAAACTTTTTCATATTCGTTGCAAAGTTTACAACTCTTATAAATTGTTACTTCGGTATTTTCTTACTTTTGATCATCTTTTTTATTGAAATAATTTTATAATATTTTTATAGGACATTAATTAGGATATCCTAAACTAGGATAGTCCTAATATAGCTTTGTTTTACAATCTCATACATGTCATAAGGTGGTCCTAACAGTGTCCTTTAATATGTCCTAAGACATGTCTTAAGATATATCTTAAGATAGTTTCATTAACACGGTCCATGGTCTTTCTCGCATGAAAATATTCGATTGTATGTTGTGTACGTATCATACTTTTAAAGAAATTTTTTGTTCAAAACTAAGGAGTATCTTCCTTATGCAAATCTCTGTCCTTCGCTGATTTTGGCCTTTCTATTTGGATCCTTTAGGTATTTTTTTCTCTATCAGGTTTAACACATATTTCGGTTTATGGATTTCCAAATGTTTTGGCTTGATTTGCAATGAAGACAAAACAAGTTATCGAAATGTCAATATGCAGAAACTAAATTCACAGTAACTTCTGTATTTTGATATTTAAAAATTTTGAAACAACGGCATACCCTGTTGCTATTTTTAGTTTGCTGCAGATGAGTCATGTTTCCTGTGCATTGTAGACCATCCTGTGCATTGTAGACCATCAGTCTGACATAATGAATGCTTCCAACGACAGCATTTCTAAAAATTCCTCAGATTACATAAATCAAAGTCTACCGACAAAGCAAACGTAAGAACACAAGAAGACGGAAGACCAAAGACACTTCACAACCACAAACTAAAATACAACAATAAAAACTAAAACACTAACAGTGTGATCTCTCAAAAAGAGTGACATCAGATGCTCTGGAAGGGTAAGCATGTCCTGCTCTGTATATTGTGCCATCACACTGTCAGTATGTCAATCCAGGGTAAAGTCAGAATCGGTAATGTCAAATCCTGGAAGACGTGAATCTAGCTGAAAATGTCAGTTTTCATTTGTGACACCGACATTTTATATCTCCCTATGATGTCGTGGTTGCGGCCATAGAATCTGAAGGGACGAAAGTAACAACAGCTGGACATATACCTTACTTACAGGGGTTTAACAATTTTTCAGAACTTTACTGGTCCAGGACTTGTAGATCACAGAAATTCACTGGTCCTGACCAAATTTTCATTGATCTGAACAGATTGGCCCAAATTTCGAAGCAAGTGAAGGAGACCAGTTTTATTTTTACTATTATAGAGAGTTCAGAATAAAATGTAGATTAGAGCAGACGCGTTTTACATCGCTAGTTCCCAAATTTAAAAAGGAGTCAAAACCAAAGTCGTGAAATGGTAGGAGAACCCGGGCATACAAGTCATACTTCAGCGTGTACCAATATATAGTAACAGGGAAATCTATTTTCCTACAGTACAAACAATGTTAAAACTGAAGTATCAAAAAAATAAAGAAAATTCAAAAACTTTAAGTTTTGGAACAAATAATTATTCCTATAATTAAACAATTAATTACTTTTGATTTCGGTTCAAACCGCAATTCAACAACCCACGAGATCTGAAAATCACCACGGTCGTAACCGGCCTCGGTAATAATCACATCCCCTTTGGTTGATAAATTGTGGAATTAACCTTATCAAAAGTGATTTATTTTATAACACCCTATAGGATCACTGTACCCGATAAAATGATTGTTGGTCAACTGGCGCATTGTTGGTGTGCAATAAACAAGATATGCATGGATGAACTTCATCTTTAACTGCAGAAAAAACATACTTATCATAATTTTTACCGTATATTTTTTTCTAAAATTATTTCATTATCATGTGTTCTTTAGACTTACGCTTTCTCGTGCAGGAATGATGAGAGCAAATTGATAAAAATTAAGATATTGTCAGTCACGGCCTTATTTCTTTTTAAATTTACCATTTCCCTCGGTAATTTCAAACAATCTTCTGTGTTTTTTTCACAGAAGAATGGATCAAAAGATGACATATGATGATCCCAAGCTGTCATGAACAGAAATTAAATGTACGATGTAGGGCGTAGCATTGCGGTAGATTTTTGTAGCTGTACGCAGCGTTTTTCTGTAGGTCACTTTTTTCGGACTGTTGGAGTGCAACACTTTTTTTACTGTACGCATTGCTGTAGTGAAACTATACGCATAGTTGGACTCGGTGTATTACGAAAACGGTTGTTTTATTCTTCATAATTGGGAAACGATGGATTGTTACTTCATCGTTTTCAATTAAAAGACACTCAGAGTAAAATAAATATATTTTCAATCGCTATGCAAACATATACGACTTTTAGATTGCGTTGATGTGTTTTAGACTGACGATTCGGTTCTCATTTACTTACCATGATTCTATTTGTTAGGGGAAAAAGCCGCCTATATCATTCTAAAAACCAAACTCCATTAGTTCTTACACACGCTAAGTGTCCTCGCTACTAGATTCAGTTGACTGGAAAATATCATTTTTAGCTCACCTGGCTAATGCCAGGGTGAGCTTTTGCCATCACTTTGCATCCGTCGTTCGTCCGGCGTAAACTTTTCATTCAAAGATCTTCTCCTCTGAAACTACTGGGCCAATGGCTACAATAGTAGTCCCTTGCAAAAAAGTTGTTTTTCAGTTCAGCACGATTTTCAAGATGGCCGCCAGCGGGAACCATAGTTTTAAGATCTTTCAAAGATCTTCTTCTCTGAAACTGCTGAGCCAATTGGTACCAAACATGGCGGCAATAGTCCTTGGGTTGTCCCTTACAAAAAAGGTGTTTTTCAGGTCTGCGCAATATCCAAGATGGCCGCCAGCAGGAAACATAGTTTTAATATTGGACGCTATGGGAAAACATGTTCAAAGATCTTATTTGACAGTACTGAGCCAATTGGCACCAAACTTGGCCACAATAGTCCTTGGATGGTCCCTTGCAAGAAAGGTGTTTTTCAGATTCACGCTTTATCCAACATGGCAGCCAGCAGGAAACATAGTTTTAACATTGCACCCTATGGGAAAACACATTCAAAGATCTTCTTCTCTGATACTATTGAGCCAATTGGAATGAAAATTGGCCACAATAGTCCTTGGGTGGTCCCTTGCAAAAAGTCGTTTTTCAGGTCAGCATGGTATTCGTTTTAACCTGGATATGGGATGTTGTCTCCTTGACATTTACCCCATTTCCTTTCTTTTTCATAGTTAACAAGGTAAGAAAATTTTACCTTTTCACCTAGAATAATAGCTAAATTTTGATGATCACTTCTTATGTAATAATGTGACACGTACATGTTTGTTTTTTGTTCATCGCGTGTCAAATAAATGAAAAATCTTTACAAACTCGTCAACAAATCACCGGACAACTTGTTTACTCCGCTCAACTTATTGCCTTTTCTCGTTTGTATCTCAGTCGATTTATGTATAAATCAGTATGAAGATCCAATGTTATGTCAGAAAGCTGAGTTGTAACTTTGCACAGTGCAAAAACTATATGGTGTACGGCGAATTGCAAGTGTGGTGTAGTTCGAATAGTATATTGTGAAAATTCTAGTGTACGGCGAATTGATCCAAATGAAAAGACAGAATAAGCAGATTTTGTTTTATAAATTCATACAGGACCCTGTATTGCTCACCAGGACTATGCTTAAAATTGACAAACTAATAAGCTATGTTTTACAAAAGGGTTTCATTTCAATAGTTCAATAGAACTAAGTTTTAAACAATATTTCATGATTGCATACTTGCCGGTAACTTTTTTAAAGTGATCATCTAAGGACTATAGTGACAAACGAGTTCTAAATTGCCATGTAGTTTTAAAGATCTTTGTAAACATGTTCCAATGTATAAACCAATTCCTTACCCAGAAGTCTCTTTTTATATTGTGCGGAGACTGCGGACCTGTCACAATATGACTCATATGAACAATATGCCCATTTTTATTTTTTTCTTATTTTTAATTTTTAGGGTGGGTATCTAAGGACAATTCTGACCAAAATCGGATATAAATTGCCAAGTGTTATTCTAGAGAAATTTTTTGTCTCTGTGGACGGTCAAAAATTGTTAGCTGACTGCAGACAGTGAACATATCACAAGATAGGGCTGTTTGGGAAATGAAATTGAAAAGATCTCTGATATAAAATCACCATTGGAACCAAACTTGGTCACAGCAGTTCTTGAAAGTTTAATTTGGTTAATGTTAATCATATATTTCATTTCATCCGAAAAAGCAGCAAGTGGGAAACATCATTTAAATAGGACCCTATCGCTTGACCGGTTATTTAAAAGTCGTGGTCCAGGTCACCAATATGTTAAGGTACTATAGAGCCTATTGCTAGCTCTATCCTCAATCGCTCCTTATCTCATGAGAAAAAAATGGTGTTTATTTGTATGGAAATCATGTCTCAGTTTATTTAATCCATTGTCTCCATTTTGTTTCTTGTTTTTTATTCAGATTTTTCCCCTTTGAGGAATATTCCTGTGGTATTCGTTGTCTTTGTATCTGTATGGACCAATATACAAAAACGGAGAACATTTTAAGCCTTTTGATGAGAATATCTTACAACAATTACAACACAATATTTTAGAAATTGTTCAGGCTTTAAGTGGTTCTTTCAGTAGTGTTGTCGCTTACTCCTATCTTGAAGTATTTTTTAAATAAACTCCAAAGTACATGGTGGTGATATCGAGTTTTTTGTTCGATATTCACCGATTTTTTTCCACTGCAAATAAATTCAATCAGATGGTAATACCACAAAGCTTTTTGTTTATTAAAGGTATTTTCCAAGGGGAAATACCTTTCATGTTTTTGTAAAATCAGATAGTTTTCCTCTTTTTAAAGCGGTGGCTTAATGGAAAGAGGTACAGCGATGAAATTTGACAGAGTTGTTGATCGATGTTGATAGATGTGTTTTTATCCGTCTTGGATCACCATGTTATGTTTGGAGGGAGTTATTTGTGGAAACACCCCTATATATAATTTGTTTTTGTACAATAATTCGTAAAGCGTAAGAGATAAGTAATGAAGTGTAATGGACAAAAAATTCTTTGAGTGTTGATGGAAATTTAAGACATAAAGTGTTAATCCTCAAATGAACCATTTTTTAAGTTTTCTTAAATTTAATGTTAGCTTTGATATGTAAATAGAATTAGAAATGTCTGCAAATTTTCAATTTGGCCACATTCGGCCCTCATATTTGGGAAAAGAAACAAGACACCAAAAACCTAGAATAGTTGAGCGCTGTCTTAATTTTTCATAGGGATTCCAATGGAAACCACATCAGAATTGGACAAAAAATTACAAACATTTTTTTTTAAATTTGCCCAAATTTATCTCGAGAACTGTACATACTACGTTAAAGATTCTAGGGTCGATTATGTAAAAAAAAAATTTCTCCTTTTTTGGCCCTTTATTGTAAAACGGGCGGGGACAAAAATCTATAATCGAAATCTTAGTTTATGCATGTGCCAAGAAACATCATACTAAAATTTGATAATAATCCGTCTACTAGAACCAATGCTGCCCAAAAACGCCGACACCAAAGCCATACCATTATACGACCGCAAAAAAAAAAGATAATTTAAATATTACTTTCTTTTGATACTTGGTACCATTTATCAGCCTTGTCAGGTTTTGATAAAACTGACCCTGTGAATCCGATCTGTTTTCAGAAACAGAATTGTCTTAGAAATTGTAAGCAGCTCTACAGCTGTTACAGATAGCTAATTAAATGTGACAAAGAAAACGTGTATCTCTTTTCATTTCTTACTTTGGGTCCAAAATAATAAGACCAACTGTTATGGGTTGATAGACCAAAACACATTTTTTGTGAATGATGTAGGTGCTATATTAATAGCTTTCTTTGCAGATAAAGAGGACTTTCCATTAAAAAAAGTATTAAGTAGGACTTGACCTTTGAATGAGGTTAATAAAAAAAAAAGAATAAGCCAGTTTGTTAGGACAATCAATAATGAGAACATAATGACGCAACTTTGGAAAATACCTATGAATTGTTCTTGGAACAATTGACATTCTAGTTGTCCAATGAAATCATATATATATATATATATATGCACCACTGGGTAATAACAGGGGCTCCACAGCTCTCTTAGAGCTCTAAACACGTCGTATGTGAAGCCCTGAGACCAATGAGCGGAGCCCGGAGCCATATTGCTGGAGGCTAGAACCCTTGTTTTGAAGCCCGGAGCCTCACGTTAAAAAAGGAGCAGGGAGCCGTGGTATTCCGAAAATTTTCAGGGAATCAACATTTTCAGGAATAAAAAAACTATCTTGTTGGATGCGAAGTTTTTTGCCAAGACGAGGAAAAAATAGTGATATTGTTTAACCACTGCCCAAAGCGGGTACATGCACATTGTTGGTACACTCAACCCAATATGCAGTTGCACAATTAAAATTGATGGTACATACCTCAAACCCCCAGTGTTAAAGAAGTAGCATGTACCATGGATTTGAATTAGTTTTGTCTCGGGAGAGAAAATGCCTTCCAAAAATCAGCAACATAGCAGATCTATCACAACCTCATTTTTACTTAGTCTTACTAACCGTCGGTAGCAAGCGGGCACTACAGCAATGGAAGAGGGGGTTTTGCGAGGCATAAAACCGGTTAAACCCATCATTTCTTTTGAAATAACTGTACTGAGTCAGGAAAATTGCGGTCAACAACAATTTTATGTGTAGTTTTCTACTTGCTTTGTCGTTTTGCCTCTTGGACTCTGTTAGGTAAATGTGTGATTACCTCCGGTTCGCACAGTTGTAAAACATACATCTCGAGATTTTACTTGCCAAGTTTTCTTACAATCAACTCGATGAGTGCCCTGTGATCGTTTATATATTTTGTTGTCGATTAGTCCTTTTGTCGGGCAATGGATGACAGTAAGAGTACTTTGTCCGATTTGTTATGCTTGTTGACGACCCCGTATCCATGACTAAACGAATGTAAAATAGTAATGGTGCATTACATGATATTTATTTATGGTCTTCCAAACATTTAGATTTTATCTGCACTGAAGAGACATAAGTTGTCGAAATGCGCATATGCAGAATCAAAATTCACAGTAACTTCGGTATTGAGTTATATGATACCCCGCCACGTTTCACAAAATTTCTAAGTTAAAAAGGGCATTACTCCAGAACTATGTGTACCGCGGAACCCAAAATTATACTTGGCCTGTGTTTTATGGTAAACAATTTACATGGCCAAGTTTGAAGACAGTATGTGATTTCATTCACGAGTTATGAGTATGAAACCCTAAAATTTACAAAATGTCAAAGTTTCAAGGGGCATAACTCCAGAACCCCTTTGACCTTTGAACCCAAAATTGAACTTGACCTTAGTCTTGTGGTAAATAATTTGCATACCAAGTTTGAGGACCTTGTGCAATTTCGTTCACAAGTTACCAGTCGGAAACCCTAAAATTCGCAAAATTTCAAAGTTTCAAGGGGCATAAATCCAGAACCCCTTGGTCCCCTGAACCCAAAATCGAAGTTGACCTGATTTTTGTGGTAAACATCTTGCATGCCAAGTTTGAAGACCTTGTGTTATTTCGTTCACAAGTTATCAGACGGAAACCTTCGGGGGACGGACGGACGGAGAGAAAAACAGACGGACGGACGGACACACGACTGAGTGTATCACATAATACCTCGCCACTTCGTGTGGCGGGGTATAAAAACGGTGGCCATGGATGTAGCATTGTTCAACATTTAGCAAGTGAATTCCGCTCAAACCGGTGCTAGGGGTCGTCTTTAACTTACTATGAGTAAGAGTGTTTGCTCTTTGTCGAAGGCCTCATGGTGACTTCAAGATGAAAAACAACAATGAAAGCGTTGTTCCATTTGCTTAATCTTACCTATTTGTATGGTAGAAAACTACATGTATATGATTTTCAATGATCCAAGTTAAATAAAAGCTTAATTGTCAGTAATAAAACGAAAAGTTGAAATAATCATCCTTAGTAGACTAATAGATAGTAAACGAGCTACAAGTTTGAAAAGATTTATCACTTTCAATGAATCAAATAAATATATTGATAGCGAAAATGCGTACAGTAAATTATCATTGCACAGCAACTATGCGTACTGTTACACTCCAACAATGCGACAGAAGTGACCTACAGAATTTCTTTGCGTACAGTGGGAAAAATCGTTTTATTGCTTGCAATTTGGATTATTTTGATTGATTGATTGATTGATTGAATATTGTTTAACGTCTACTCAGCAATATTTCAGCTATATCAAGACGAGAACAAGTTTGTTGATAAATAATCACTTTGGGGTATGGAAATGGCCATGGGACGGGAAATTCTGACTGCCACTGGAAAAGTAGGGTGAAATCGTCAAGGGCGTGGAATTTAGCCTTGTAGCCGATCACCTACGGACCACCCCAAAAAGAGCTTGCTACAAGGGTTTTTTAACGTGCAGGAAGCGTGGCATTTCTTCCAACACGTGGACATGAGTTTACATCCCATCCAAAAGATGGGTTGTGTATTTATTAATCCCGCACAACCACGGAATGGGTCCTATTTCTATATCCCGGGACCCTCGGGGTCAGCCTCCGTTTAGGAGGGGTCACACCCCGCAAGCCGGAGATACTGGGTCCTATTTCTATATCCCGGGGTTCCCTCGGGGTCCTCTGTTAGGATGGCTCATACTCCAAGCTCAGACGATGCTGCGGGCCTATTCTTCAGCCGGGACCGCGCACGGCGGGGATTATTTTGAAAAAGCCCTTTTCACAAAAGGGAAAGAATACACTGTTTCATTTTTTAAATAAATTTAAATTCGTGAAATTGAGGCTTAATGGTCCAAATAATACAAAAAAGTAGTCAATCAATCACAAAAACTGGTAGCCTTTCAGAATATCTCCTTTTACATCACCAAAAAGCTATCATTATTGAAAATTTACAACGGTAAAACATATCTCCAAACAATGATGGAACCATAGTTAAAAAAATTATCTCCATTTGGTGCTCTTTCTAAGTAAAAATACAGTTCATTCATGCATATCTTGTTTATTGCACACCAACAATGCGCCAGTTGACCAACAATCATTTTATCGGGTACAGTGATCCTATAGGGTGTATAATGTCAGAGTTTAAAATTATACGTCGTATTTTTTTTATTTTCGGTGGGGTATTTGAGATCTTCGGATACATTTCATCAAAATCCAAAATGATCAAGCGTGCAAAGTTGAATGATACAGCAAAATTCGAAACATATGCGCGTTTCATTAAACGGCCTAAACAAACAATGTGCACGGACCAGGTGTTATCTGTCAATCAAACGTACGGCAGTCATACGCAATATACACGTTCTAATGAAATAGATTAAACAGGGCGTGATATATGTACGCAAATCAAACTAACCGTTCATATTAACAAGTAAGAATATTTGCACATTTAAGAAATCGGTATTGTAAGAAAACAAATGCATGTCCAGTGTGAAATTTTCATCTGTGGCTATAAGAAATCTCATTGTTTTAATAAATTAAAAATTGTTTTTATTCGTTATTATATTGATACACGAAGTTGCATGAATATAATTATTTAAAAATTTTATTTTTCGCGTTACTTTTCTCATACGATCATTCAGATTATTTCAGAGAATTACATTCCGTTAATTGTTTCAAAAGAAAAACATATCCGGCTTCTCGATTTACACAAACCATTAGAGATGTGTAGAAACATTATATATATCAGAAATGAGATGTTTTTTCTCCCACACCAAAATATGACAAAAAAAAACTTTATTCAGAAATGCACAGTTTTATCCGTAAGGGTTGAAAGCATATATGTACAAAAATTACAAAATAAAGGGCTTATATTTGTGTTAGTTTTGGGAAAAAATACGGCCACAGATACAATGTGAAAAAAATCTGACGATTCAGTTCAATTTATTTAATTACTACATTTGCGCATTATTTAAATTTCAATATTTACTATATTTTTTTAAAATTTAATTTCTTTCAAACACAATTTTAGTGTTATTTACTGGTTTGCATAGTTGAGCTGATCTATTAATAAGAAATGAAAGTTTTTATTTGTACAGTATATGAAAAAATTTCCTAAAAATGTAATCCGCAGGTGTCCAGCATGTTTAGCCGAATTCACCAGAATGACTCAGGATCCAAAGACGGCGGGTATACTTTAAACGACCAGGGATATGTTTAAACGGCTAAAACACCTTTTATTTATATATATATATATATATATATATATATNTATATATATCTGAAAATCTAGAAGTTTACTTCTGCGAAGAAATATATCCATGTTTAAAGTCCTTGATTTCTTTATATGTATCACAATTTACGCTATCTGTACTATCTATACGTAAATCTACTCATTGCACTTTGAAAAAGAAATGTGTTATCCTTTTAGTTCAAAATTCTGTAATAATCCACATAGCATAGAAGTAGAACAAACTCCGCATAATTCGGTCTACTTGATATGAATGTTATTCCTAGCTGTTTATATTATTCTTACCGATATGTCATTTGACGTGATATGTGTTTTAATTTTGTGGAGAATTAAAACAAAAATTGACAAAAATGGTCAAAACATCGACTGGAACCCTTCTTGTTTTGAACTTCATCGGAACCATTTATTTCCGAAAGCTAGATCCACGGTTGTGACACCTCATTCCAACACTTTGATGTACCTTTTGATTCCTTTTCGTTAAATTGAAAATGATCATTATATAGTATATACATGTAAAATATTTACGTTTGTGTGTTTTTTTTTTTATTTTTTTTTTTATTTTTTTATTTTTCTCTATGCCGCATGATATTCCAAACATTTAAATTAAAATATTCTTGTTGACAAAATAATATAAAATGTGGCAGTAAATATACACACGTAATACTTGTACAAATGTATACATGTAATGAACTTGTAATGAAATCTACAAAATGGATATCTTCAAGTAAAAAATGCCCTTGGTGCATGAAATATCTACACGGATCTCGCTGGTTGATGGATACAAAATAGCATATTTATATGCATAGAAAATGTCTGCCACGATATACCACCATCAGAAGCTTGAAAAAGGGTAAAAACAGAATTGTGTGTGAAATTAGTACCGTAAAAGTGAGTCTCAATGGGGTATGAGCGGGAAACGGGATTGCCCTTTGTAGGCAAACGGAAACGGGACCGTGACAAAATGGTTGATGGGAAGACGGGAAAGTATGTAAGACGCGACACAGGAACCGCTGAAATTTTATCCACGGGGAAGAAACGGCCTCTTTAAAAATCGTTCTGAAATCCTAATAAAACTTTCTAAATTAGATCTGTGTAAAACACATTTCATACTTTCGGTAATCATAACGGCTTTTCGACGAATTAATTTCTGATCATAGTACAAATAATGCCTTTTATTTTGGAACTCAAAATAACTCCACAACGAAATAGATATATTTTCATTTAAATGAAATATGCATTTTTGACAGATAATTGATTGACAATAGATAAGCGCTCGATAGGTGAATATCAATTAAATTGCATATGATTGACGTACGATTGATTGACAGATAACGCCCAGATCGTGCATATTGTTTGTTGAGGCCATTTTATCAAACGCGCAGGTGTTTCGAATTTCGCAGTGCTGTTCATGATCAGACAAGCAAGATCTTGTTTACTGGTCAAGAATGTGATCAGAACTAAATGTACCCTATACATATATGTGAAATATATAAATAAAAGGTATTCTCTATTTTGCACAGATGCCCTGGTGGACGTTTCAGATTTTGAGGCCAGAACACAGTGTCCCATTGAAGAAAAATGTACTTGTACATGTACATGTAACAATTACCAGACTTTTGAAAGATATACAAATTATTCCTCTGTGGACGAGTTGAAGATAATTTTGAAAGAGCACTTGTTGGAGCTTGAAAGAATTAATACCGTCGATAAAACACAGACATCAACATACAAGGCGACAAAAGCATGTGCATCCGACGATCGTTTATCATCAGCTGTTATAGGATTTTTTGGTGCAGGCGTAGTGTCTCTGCCTTTTGTTTTAGCTATAGTCGTTGACATTGCAAATATCTTTTGCCTGACGCTACAATCAAATTTGAAATAAAATTAACAACTTATTTCAAATATACACATTCATTGTAACATTAATAAGTGTATGGTATGTTATTTTTTATATTTTTTATTTATTCATTTTTTAAAATCTTTTGACTAGGATATTTTTGCAAAGAAGGTTAATTTATCTGACTGAATGCAGTCTTTTTACACTTGTCTGTATTGTTTATTGTTATCTGTATTGTTTATTATTATCTGTATTGTTTTACACTATGTCTGTATTGTTTATAGTCGAGAAATTGTCATCAAAAAAGGTTCAAATTATTACAATTACATTCTTGAATATTCACATTCACTACAAGAAAAAAAAATATTTGTCGAACCTAGAAGAAGCCAACCGCTTAAAATAGTAATAACAAATAGAAAAAAAAACGTTATAACAGTGAAAAAAGATGCCAATATTAAAATACCACAGTAACAATATAGAACATGAAGCTAAATACACTTTACAATAACAAGACATATGGTCCACGCTGACTGCCATCTTGGATGAGGTGCCGACACGAGCAGCACACTTTATAAAGAGGGTTACTGTAACTTAGATTGATCCTATGGTTTCTAGGGAGAAAACCTCTGGATATTCTCCCATAAGACCCATGTCAAACTATGGTCTCCGCTTGCAAGGAATTGTGGAAGGAATACAGACCCTAGAGACACATTAGATTTGGATAATATTTACAGGTAAATCAAAATCACTGATAGTACATGGGAGTTCCAACGAGTCCTGGTCGAGTTTTTGTATTAGTTACAGATTACTACGAAAATTGACAAAATACACGTTAGCTCTAGAAAAATAAGTGTATGGACAAATGGTGCGTCTTTTACTTAGATTATAAAACAAGTTAACTCAATATGGATGGACTTTTACGTGTTGGGTTTCTTTTTATAATGTCGTTTTATAAGCAATGTTTATTTCTTAATTTTAAAAAAAAGGTTAAGAAGAACGTATAAAATTTCGTTTCTTTTGATAATGAATAACATGGTCCCTCAAAAAAAACAAACCAAAAACAAAAAAACAAATGTTTGGTTATATTACCACTTTGTTAAAAAAAAATCATACGTTATAATACGTGATTGATTGATTGCGACAATTCATTACATTGTCTGATATGTTTTCTGGTGTTAAGGTACGTTATACTGACTTTATCGTAGGCTTTAGATACAATTATCGATAAATTATCGACCAGGGAAAAATACAGTTAAAATAGAATAATTCAACGGCAATACAATTTCGGTGAAACTAATCAATTACATGTATATATATTGTTATTAATGTCGTTAAAAAATTTCTCCTTCATTGAACCTTAAGTTGATAGATAATTTCACAGGTGCTTGAGGACAGGACCTTGTATTGGGCGCTATGGTCCCTCCCCCTTTTTACAATATTTACTCCATTTTTCAATATTTGCCATTTATTTGTGCTATTTTGTACTAATATAACATATATCTATCGTCAATTTCCTATTTACTATCAATGTGCATTTCGACTTTTATCACGAAGCGAAAGGTTGCCGACTTCAGTCAGTGTTTATGGGGTACATGTTAGGAACAACTGATTAAAAATCAATAAAAAATGCACTTACCCGTCAGTATGACCCATTCCTCGTTTTGTCCGATCAATATCCTTAACGAATGTATACACCTCAAACGATAATTGTCGAAAGAGGATAACTCTGCAAATGGCGGGAAATTCAAGGAGTTCCGATTACTGTAAAAAGGATAAGGTACGAGAATTTCGAATTACGGAACGTCTCTAACCTTATCCTTCTTTCTACAGTAATCGGAACTCCTTGAATTTTCCGCCATTTGCAGAGTTATCCTTCTTCGGCCACTTCCGTTGATCGAGGTTGAATTGACAAAAAAATTGCAACACCGCGAGTGAAAATTCGTTTGTGTAGTACTTTAATGTGACAATTACCGTTTGAGGTGAATAATTCGTTAAGGATATTGGTCGGACAAAACGAGGAATGTGTCATACTGACGGGGAAGTGTAATTTTCATAAATTTTTAATCAGTTGTTCCCAACATGTACCCCATAAACACTGACTGAAGTTGGCGGTGTCTTCCATCTATTCCCACTTTTTAAAATTCACTATTCCTTCTATTCCCACATACCAATTCCTTTGATGTTTAATTTGTTTTTATAGTAATTAAAGGTTATATTAAATGTCACCTTAAATTAACCTTTATTTTACTATTTTAAGGAAATGCATAAAAATAAAGAAAAAAAGACGTAAATGAAATAAAAGAAAATGAGAAAGTTTTTTAGACTACGGATCTAGATAATATATTGCTAATTAATGATAAGTACAAAGCATATTTAAATGAAAGGATAATAAGAATCTAACTACATTGTATATTTTTGACCTAGCAAAGAGGTATGGCCAATTTCCCGGTGAAAAGTTTTCCTTCAGCACACTAATTATTTGAATGCTTTAAATTTTCTCAAGAACTAATGACAGGTCATCTATTCAGAATTTGAAAATTTTTGAAGATTTTTGTTAAAATTCGTTATATACCTCTTGAACCAAACTAAGGTAAATGCCATTTTAAGTCCAAATGGCAAAATGTACAAAAAGGGAAATGCACAGCAATGTTCGACTGCTAATATCTCCGAAAACATACAAGTGTAGTATATATTAATTTTATTCCTAGGAAATACGCGTTGCCGAGATCACATTAAACGATTTTCTACAACATATTACAAAAACAGGAAAACAGCAAACACCTACAATGGCCAGGAACTACAATCACAT
Source organism: Modiolus philippinarum (assembly GCA_002080025.1). NCBI lineage: Eukaryota > Metazoa > Mollusca > Bivalvia > Mytilida > Modiolidae > Modiolus > Modiolus philippinarum. The sequence goes on from MJUU01070107.1 coordinate 178,163, forward strand.
GCCACAATTTTACAAGCAAACTGCACCAGAAAAACAATAATGAAAACAAGAGACAAACATAAATAACGATAGGAACTCGGGATAGCCGGACTTGGTACCGGCACCAGCAAAAGCCAGTGGTAGGGTTAAACCGGTTTATGGGTACCCAAACCTCCCCTTTCTCTATCCCGTTTCCCTATAGTATCATAAACACGCGAATAAAACCCAATACAGGTAGACTACTAACTCAATGACCACTATCTTGGAACAGAAAAAGCATAAGACAAAACGTAATTTTGAAAGAAGGGTCAAAGAGTGCTCGCCGCTAAACTGCCGGCTACATTTGTAGCTCAAGGAATCTAGTCTGCTGGTAAAACACTGGTAAAACATATTAGCATATTTTGAAAATGTCCTAGCTTATAAGGAACTAAATTCACGGGTTTATGGCTAAACTTCTATAAGTGACTAAGTTATATTTATATGTAATTAAAAAAGGCATATGCTGACGGAAAAGTTAAACAAATGAAATATTGTCATAACTCACAACCATCAAGCTAGTATAGATGGAAAATTCAAAATACCAAAACAGTGTATAACATATAAATAATTTACTTATATGCTAGGAAATATATCAACAGCATATCATTATGTTTCAAAGCTAGTTTGAGCTTCAAATGGAGTAACAGTCTTATACTTTGAATATATAAAATGCACTGATTAATTGTCTTATAACTACTGATGTCTTTCAAATGGACAAACTTAATTGACAGTAACTATGTGTTTCGTATGTCTTTGCTTGACTTGAGACTATTTTTTCCTAAATGCATAAATATCTAGTTAAAATTAAAAATTTACACGCACAAATAATTCAGTTTCATGTCCCCATCCAACACTTAATTAAAAAGTTAATTAAATATTGTTTATACAGTGTAATCCTTTGTTTGTTAAGTTTTCCACCTATTCCCACATGAAATTTTACTTTTTCTAACCTGATATTTAAAAAGTGGGAATAGGAGGAATGAACCAAGCTGGCAACCTTTCGCTTCGCTCTATAAGTCGAAATGCACATTGATAGTGAAATAGGAAATTGACGATAGATATATGTTATATTAGTACAAAATAGCACAAATAAATGGCAAATATTGAAAAATGGAGTAAATATTGTAAAAAGGGGAGGGACCATAGGGGCCCAATACAGGGTCCTGTCCTCAAGCACCTGTGGATAAGTTAATAGCAATGTTTTCGGAATTCGAAATTTTTTTTTATGATAATGCATAAAAAGGAGCTGCAAATATAAGAGAAAGAAAATCGGGGATAGCCATTTTGATGTTTGAAATTTGACCGATTGAAAAAGCATTCATTTATGTTATAGATATAGAGAATCTATGTACAAAGAACACAAAATAGTACACCTTTTGTGCTAAAATGAAATGATTGAAACAATGAAATTACCGTTTTAATGATATCAATTTTGTATAGGGTCACCGAATTCATTTTGCTGATATAAATACTTGAATATAGGTTAGGCTCGATAAAAACTCACTTTTTCTAAAACACCTGCCGTCAAAAAAGCGGCGTCGATAAAAGATACGATTCAGGCGTCAACTATTCAGCGATATTTTTTATGAAAACCAACTCGGTGACCAAATGAAAATAAAATAATGTAAAAAAGCAGGATTTTTTTTTCTCGCAAAATCTTATCGTTTTATCAGAACAATTGTAGGGTACAATTTGAAGCATCGATAGTTTAAAATGAAATTTAAGATTATTTGACGTTCAATCTAAGGCAAATTTATAACGTTCACCGATAGGGTCGTTCATATCTCTCACCTGAGGGAAAGTTTTAAAACGTAGAAAGACTGAAATGGCACATATATTGACAAATTAATCTGAAAAATATTGGGCAAAAATATTAACTGACGATTTCCCCCTGGATTTTCCCACAGAATATAACTAAATAATGGAATATTACAGTTTCATAAGAAAATCGACAAACACAATTGCATAACAGTAACAAAGAAATGGAAATCTACATCGAGAGCATTAGCGTCAAACTCAAAAGGATCACATTTAGCATAACTAAAAATGTAAATAGGTTGTTTGAATTTCAATGTTGTATTTTTGTTTCGGGCAAATATTTAATATTGGAATTGCATGAACATTCATTTGAGGTTTTAAAAGCTTTTTGACGTCGATTAAGTATCAGAACCACCTGATTATTTTCAGAAACGGCAAATTTATAGTAATAGTTAATGGAATATAAAAAAATAAATCAAAAGCAGAATGACATTCAAATGAACTGTACATTTTAATGGACTTGCTAATAATTCCATTTCAAAAAATATTATGCATTTATTTTGCATGTTTGCAATGTAAGTACATGTTATCTATATATATTTTTTATTTTGTAAAAAAGAAGATTGCTATATAATATTATATTTTGATAATAGAGATTCAGATCTCATGTATATCCAACCACATAAATTCGCTAATTACATGATAACGTGTAAGTCGTGTATATCGATATTCTTATTGCAAGAAAATTGCATATTTGAAACTCAATTTTAAGCATGTTTTTTTGTTCAAATAATCAAAATTTAGTTGCAGAAGCATAAATGAATATTGTACTGAAAAACAAATCTTCCATGATGACAGTACTCCGCCATGCAGTTAGTTTTATGTTTGTTGACAATCCCACTTCCATGGACACAAAAACATGTTTATAGCGTTATCTGACAATCTGCAATGAATTCCACTCATATCTGTGCTAGGGGCCGCCCTAAACTCAATTTGAGATATGAGCTAAGCTCATTGTTGAAGCTTTTATGGTGACTTACATATGAAGAACAAAAATTAAAGCTTTGCTCTGTTTGTGTTTTTGTTTTGTTTTTATTTGTTTTTGTTTTTGTTTCTACCATGTATTTGTTAAAACATTGTCTAATATGCATTAACTGCATATCTTTTCATTGTTTATCAGTTACAATTTGCCATTTTTGTTTTTAACTCATTGCAATTTCCTATTCGTCCAGAAAATCAGAAACAAACAAAAATCTTGAAAAGATCTGCACAAAAATCAGAAAGTGGTTCGAAATAAATTTCGACCATGTTCTTAAGTCTCCCAAACGAAGTTTGTGGAGACTTATTGATTTTACTCCGTTTCTTATTATTATGTCGCCCCAGACGTAGTCGGGACGACATATTGTTTTTTGTCCGTTTCTCTATTATTATGTCGCCCCAGACGAAGTCGGGGAGACATATTGTTATTGTTCCGTTTCTTTGTTATTGTTTCTTTATTATTATTATTATTATCATTATTATTTTACTTCCAATAATTTTGTCCACAGCTCTTCTCATAGTTTGCCTGAACCGAATCACTTGATACTTGGCACAGACCTGAACCACCATGTGAAGTTTTGTATGACCATGAAAAAATTTTCAAAATGGCCGCCATTTCCAAGATGGCCGCCATTTTACGTTGAAAAATGGAAAATTATATATCTCGGGAACTGTTTTACAGAATTTGTTCATATTTTGCATAAATGTTCAATAAGATGAGAGGAAAGAATTTATGCGAAAAAAAAATCAAAATGGCCGCCATTTTCAAGATGGCCACCATTTTACGTAACAAAAATATCAACTTTGTCCGATTTCAACGAAAATTGATTTCTAGGCAGACTTTAACACTGCGAACAAGATGCAATGGAAAAATTTTCAAAATGGCCGCCATTTTCAAGATGGCCACCAAAATACGTCAAAATTTCAATGTTGTCGGATTTCAACAAAAATTGATTTCTGGGTAGATTTTGACACTGCGAACAAGATGGAAGCATGGAATTGGCTGCCAGGGGCGACATCAGCTATTGCTTGCAATATCAAATCTAGTTATTATTATTATTATTATTATTCCGCTTTCTTTCTTGCAATGATTTTTGTCCGGCTGTGTTCTCAGAGATGCCTGGACAGAATTCATTCATATTTGGTACAAAGTTGGATCACCTTATGAAATTGTGCTTCCACTAAAAAAATTTTTCAAAATGGCTGCCATTTTCAAGATGGCTGCCCAGTTACGTCAGTGTTTTGCGTATGTCAGATTTCCATAAAAATCATCAAACTCAAACATGCCTCGACATATTTCATTCATATTTGGCAAAAAGTTGAATCACTTTTAGAAGATGGGCATGCAGTAAAAAAAATTCAAAATGGCCCACCTTTCCAAGATGTCTGCCAAAATACGTCAAAATTTCAACTTTGTCCGATTTCAACGAAATTTGATTTCTAGGTAGATTTTGACGCTGCGAACAAGATGGAAGCATCGAATTGGCTGCCAGGGGCGACATCAACTATTGCTGGCAATTGCAAATCTAGTTTCTATTCTTCTTCTTTTTCTTTCCGCATCGAAATTTGTCTGGGGCAGATTTCAGAGACCATTCTTCCAATTTCAATGAAACTTTGCAGGAGTAAAGATACCAATGTTTAGTTGTGCAAGAAGGTCTATGGAATTTCAGAATGGCACCGTTGCCATGGAAACGGAAAAAAAGGCGGGAAAATTGACAAAATTTTGGGACAATTTGTGCGAGGCAGATCTTGGAGACCACTCATCAGATCTGAATGAAACTTAGTAGGAGCATAGATACCAATGTCTAGTTATGCAAGAAGGTCTATGGAATTTCAGAATGGCACCGTTGCCATGGAAACGACAAAAAGGCGGGAAATTGACATAAATCGTTTGACAATTTGTCCGAGGCAGATCTCGATGACCACACATCAGATCTGAATGAAACTTGATAGGAACATAGATACCAATGTGTAGTTGTGCAAGAAGGTCTTTGGTTTTTCAAAATTGCACCGTTGTCGAGGAAACGGCAAAAAGGCGGGAAATTGACAAAAATTGTTTCACGATCTTTGACCATTTGTCCTAGGCAGATCTTTGAGACCATGCATCAAATCTAAATGAAACTTTGTGCAAGAAGGTTAATGGATTTTCAAAATGGCACCGTTGCCACGGAAATGACCAAAAAAAGCGGGAAAATTAGAAGTGCTCAGAATTGCATGAAAACTTACAGAAAGGTTGTTTACGATACAGGGAATTTACTTTTAGTCTAAAAAGAATTCAAAATGGCGACTGTTGCCATGGAAATGACCAAAGTGCTAAGAATTGCATGAAAACTTACAGAAAGGTTGTTTACGATACAGGGAATTTGCTTTTAGTCTAAAAAGAATTCAAAATGGTGACTGTTGCCATGGAAATGCAAGAGGCGGGAAAACTAAAAATGGTCTGAATTGAACAAAACTTTACAGAAAGGTTGTGTAGCATATTGGGATTTGGTTTCTAGTCTAAAAAAAATTAAAATGGCAGTAATTGTCATGAAAATTGGTAAAAAGGCGGGAAACCACAGAGTGCTCAAACATGAATGAAGTTGAAGGGAGTTGGAATATTGAAGTCTGAATTGGGAGTTCGTTTGAGAGACTTGTGTATCAGCATCCTGATACAATTATAATTTTTTTTTTTATATTTGGACAGGGAGTCTAAAAATTCGTGTCTTCCTTTTATAACCTTCATAACATTAAATAGTATATTTGGTTTCCTGCCCGCAAATAAAAAAACATCATTGGTAACTGCGTTTACGTTAACAACAAGTATATGCTCTGTAGAGGTTTAGAAGTAGACCCTATTACAATCAACGCCGTTTTCAAATATCAAACATATTGAAGTTACAGAAATATAATTGCATGAGTGCAATTGCGTGATGTTCTAGGTACTTTACAATTACAAGCTAATATATCTCGAAATACCTGTTGGATAGTGTTTTAATTTTTATGAATGGTTTCTGTTAGTCCCCGATGGTATTCACCAGCCCAGTAGTTAGTACTTCGGTGCTGACCCGAAAGCCGATTCCATTTGGAACCTTTCAATATCTAAATTTTTGTAAAATTTGTTGAAAACTAAGGAGTGTCTCCCTCATGCAAAGCTCTGATTTTGGCTTTACATTTAGATCATATTGGTTATTTGTTCTCTGTCAGTTTTTAAATAACGTCGAGTTTATGGTCTTCCAAACTTTCAGATTTTATCTGAGACATAAGTTGCCGAAATGCGCATATGCAGAAATTAAATTCACAGTATTTACTTATTCTATTACAACAGACACAATATTCTAAAAATATGAGACATTTTATTGAATTTCAATTTAATTCTTTCAACAAAAACAAAAAAACAAAAAACAAAAAACTTCTTTATCGCCCAAAATTCAAAACCGATGAAAACAGTGAAAATTGAACATTTTGTGTTCATCACAGTAAGACATAGATCAAAATTATTATTTTGGTAGGGGAAGACATAACAAACGTTTAAAAAGTCTATTTCTTCTTCTTTTGTATTCGTATTATTTCAATAAATTTGTTGCTTAATATGCTGTAATTGAGATTTGTTAAAAAAAATGGATTTTCTTGTTAACAACAACCGCGATTGAAAATACATACCAGGAATTGATTTAAGTAGATAGAATTGGTAGCTGATCAACATTGAACAGATGGCGTATTTCCTCCTATGTTACGTATATTATCGATTTGTGCTTCTTACTGAAATGGACTCTATTCTTTAAAAACAATTTTCGTTTATATTTTATTTACTTTGTTATCACCAATTTATAATACTAATACAACATAATACGTTAGATCTTTTAATATAGTATAGCTATACTTTAGTTTTCCAACCAAAGGAAGGCCTAACTAACACAATATTCGGATAAATATGACAAGATGCAATTTAAAATGAAATGAGACACTCTTTGCATACATTTGCAGCGACTTAGACAAAACAAGGAGTCAAATTAATAGATAAAAAATCAGAAAACGCACCAAAGGTGCGAAAGCCGAGTTGCGAACATTTGTTATTTTCATAAGTACATCATCGGATAGGCAAATAGTTGCAATTCAGCATATACCGTTAAATTCTTTTATTTCAATCAGATTTATAATGGAACTTTTGCGGAAGTTTGACTTTGTCTTAACTTGACTAAAAGTCAAAACATTCCAAGTTCCTTTCCAAAAAAAAACTTTGGGCAGGGGTTCTCCCTTAAAATCTATTTTTCTTATTTTATTATTGCTGAAATTGAAAGTGTGTATCAGAATACCCTTTTTCTCAGTTTTCTTGTTTGGTATACATAGCAACCAAAATCTCCACTATCCATTGCAACTTATTTCAGACCACCTCTGAAAAAAAAATTTGGGCAGGGGTTCCCCTTATAATCCAGGTTA